>CAJNOQ010006199.1:0-14013 GCA_905250885.1 Didymodactylos carnosus
ATCCAAATATGTAAACAAAAATGCAGTGTGAGCGTATTTTGAGCAAAAATATTACGAAAAAGAGGAAAAATAGTCAAAAATCGGCCACAATCCTTCACTGTGTCGCCTCTGCATTCCAAACGAAATCTTGAACCAATGTGACACTTACATGCTAGACGCAGTTTTTCACGCTGTATTCACTGGAAAATAAAAATCGAAAAAGGTGTGGAACGTTCTTGGAAACACTAATTATTCGCCGATTTTTGACTATTTTTCCACTTTTCCGTAATATTTTTGCTCAAAATACGCTCACACTGCATTTTTGTTTACATATTTGGATAGAGCAACTATTTTCACCAATAACTGTTTAGTTTCAAGTTTTTGAATGACTCTTTCTTGGTGAAAACCTGCAAACTATCAACTGGACTGATCTTGACCAACCTTCAGTTTTTAACATTCAACTCCACGAAATGTTTACTTTTTCTAACTTTAGATCCCATATTCGTGTTCAGCACAAAATTCTGAGTCAGAAAAGGTGTGTTTCGAAAATTTTAAGGGGAAACATTTTTTCGATGTTCCAAAGGGGAACCTTTGCCCTTAAATTCTTCGATAAAAATCAAAATGCGATTTTTAGAAAAGTGAGACGGCTAAAATGCTCAGAATTTTACGCTGATTCCGAATATGTAAGTTTCATTGAGTTTTATTTCGTTGCTCGATACTAGCTGATCCTCCCCCGTCCTTTATCCTTCTTTGCGATCAACTTCAGTTGAAATTTTGATTGTTAGAGAATATAAAAGTTTCATTTTAAAACTATGTTGGTCGAAGCTGTTGACCAGAGTTGGACAAGTCACAAGCCAAGTTGAGGTGGGAAAAAGTTTTCTCCCAAAGTTAAATTAAGTCTGGTTAAAGGATAGGCAGAACATCAAATCAGCGCCTTTTGGGTGAGAGACAGTTTTCATAGTTTCAGAAACTCCGTTTCATGGTAAAAAATGTCTAATTTAAACGAAAATTTCTTGCTGGAAATGATTTGATTTGAAAATTTTTTTAAGTCCAGTCATGGTCACGAAAAGATCTCTCAAGACAAGCCATACTGGAAAAAGTTTTCGACCAAGTCAAGTCAGTGGACTTGAGGAATTTCTGGCTTGACTTGCCTAGCTCTGCTATTGATCCTATGGCTCATTGTTTTACAGTCTATTTTTCTTTATCGCTCTCTATCATACTTTCTACATAGCTTGATCCCACGACTTTTGCCGAGATTACTCTTTAAATGTTTTATTGTCATATTATTATTTATTAATAAAACGTTCTTGAAAACTTTATTACGAAACTTCAATAGCGGTTTGCAAAGATAAAAAAATAGTGACCAATAAACAATCGATATTGCATCGTCTGTTTATTCACTATCACAGAAACGGTTATAGCAACAACGTGGCTCATTATTGATCTTAATAATCATCAGTCATCCATTCTTTTAATTAATATATAAGATTTCTTTGACGAAGACAGTTTTATTTTACTGAACAACTATAAACTCCTGAAAAGCCCGTTCAAAACGTTCGGGTCGTAGAAGCTCAGATAAATCAATAGTATAAGTTAGACTATAACAGCGATAGCGAACGCAGAAAAGTATGTCAAGAACAGTGATTAAATCAAGAAGGAAAAGGCGGCTCCGGGAGCTTTCCAAAGCCTTTGAAATGCTTTCCGCGTGAAGCATAGGAACTATAGCAACTATAGAACTATTCGTAATATCAAAACTATAGGATTAGGAGTCTTACCAACACTGGAAACAGATGAATGCTGAATATGTGAACTTCTTTACCGCACTCACTCTCAACACCCCCTCTCCCCCTGTCGCAACCAGTGGAGGGAGCATCTGAACCTTAAAGCCTATTAAACTCTTGACCTTTGCAAAGGAAATTCGAGATTGTTTCTGGCCTTGCTAGTTAACAGATATAAGATGAGAGAGAGAGAGTTTCGAGCTGATCACGAATGTATGTGCCTCTAATATATTGGAGGCTTTTTTCCGGTCGGAAAATTAAAAACTTTAGGGGAGTAAAACACCGAAAAAAAACAAAGTTTCCAAAAAACGGCCGTGGTGTTTTCGCTTTTTCGCCTCAGTGCTTAAAACAAACTTTTTCGGATTCAACTAGAAAAACTCGTCAAAAGTTTACTCGGTTTCAGGTACCGTCAAAAATCCATTTACGGTCTGGCGCTTTGAAAGTTGCGTCTCTAGACTCAATTTTTCTAGTGGAATCTGAAAAACTTTGTTTCAAGCATTGAAACGAAAAAATGAACACACCACGGCCATTTTTCAGAAACTGCTTTTTTTCGGTGTTTTACTCCCCTCAAGTTTTCGATTTTCGATTAGAAAAAAGCCTTCAAAACATTCGAGGCGCGTACATTCGTGATCAGCTTAAAATTCTCTATTCAACAGTGTATAAAACATCGAAAAATTCATTCTACTTACTGAAGGCTTCCATTCTACCCACCTTATAAGCCATCAAATTCAAGAGTTTTCGATTTGCGTACGATTAGCATGTCCCCAACAGAATCTGGAGATGTTTGAAATTTTCAACAATTTCAAATTTTCCTACAGTTTCTGATGTTTGTAAGTTCCTTTGGTTTTGATTTTACAAACAGTTCGTATAGTTCTTGTTTTTTCGAAAAATAGGGTACCGACTGTTAAAATTTCTGTAAGTCTGATATAGCAACGTGCCGATAGTCAAAAAACGTGGATTTATAGATTATTTTGAAATGGAGAATCGAATGTGGTGAGGGAAAATTCTATTTTTTGAGAATGTTATCGATTTGCTCGATAATATCCCGGGCTGTCCTTCATACATTGCTACATAGTTTTAGAATTGTTAGATATAAGATGGAACACGCTCAGCTCTCTGGGGCATAAAATGAGCTTCAAAACGATTAAATAAACGACGTTTTTTCCCAGCACAAACACTATAAGTCCAGACTAAAAAAGAAATTTTCTGAAAAATGCATCGAGCAAGTCATTTCTGTAGAACGTTCTTGTCAAACACTAGCGCGTTAATTTTGAGTTGGGATGCTATGAATTTAGGTTCGTGTTCGGGAAAGTACTCGTTAAAGCGGTCCAAACAACCTTTGGTATTCTTCAGTGTCCATTTAAATGTTGATAACAGAGATTTACGTGGTAGAATCACATTTACTAAATGAATTGTATATGACAAACGTCCATTATTTGCCTCTTTATTAACACTTTTCACCTCAAATAATGTCCAAGGTAATATTAAAATTTCACCTTCGTCTTCGTATTCCGATAAACACGGTGATTTATCGGATATCCTATTCAAGTTAATAGCCTGATCACATTTTCTTGGAAAATCAAATATAAAGAGAACCCGATTTCGAGTATCGTTTGGTTTCGATGGTTTATCAGCAAATTCTTCAGCAATGGAGCGATGTACTGACGTGGAAGAAAAATTACTGGTCTGTAAAAGACTGCCACGATTATCAACGGCCCATTCGTATGCAGAAATATCATCATTCGTCATTTTCGCACCACGATACGATTCCCCCTGAAAATATCGCTCTTTTAATCTTTGTAGTTTCATATAAAGTGGCAGAGCCAGTGGAATCGAATTAGCTTTTAAGGCTCCATAAAATCTTGTCTCAAGCGTATATAAATGTATCAGATATTCGATACGATGATCATTATCTTTTTCATTTAAAAACTTATTTAGAAGATCAGTTGCTTTTTGTGATTGAGGATCTTCTTTAGCGATAATTTCTTTGTCGATTATTTCTTGAAGTTTAAGACCAATACTTTTTACTGACATCGGGGCATCGTGCTGAAATCTATCTACTACAAATCGCGCTAATTTTGATTGACACATAGTTATAGACGTTGTGGCATAGCCAATTTCGAGTTTTTTTTCTTCTTTGGTTTTATAACCTTGAACAGGTGGCTTTCTTACTGTCGACACTGAATCACTTGCAGAAGTGGCAGCAGGAGTTGCAGTGGCAGGAGTAGCAGCAGTAGTAGTCATATCTTCTTCATTGGGATGATGTACGAAATCGAAAGAATTGTCGACACTTTCATCTTGGAAACGTTGAGAACCTTCACGACCTGGACGTTTAAACAATTGACGGATTTCATCATTAGCTGCCTCTTCGTAAGCTGTTAAACCGTGGCTATTGATCTGCGATCGACCGCAGTTATGTGCAATAAGCAACTGAACTATCTCCTCATGGCCATAATAGCAAGCGGCATGTAACGGTGTACTACCATTCGATTCTAAACAATTCAAATCACATTCTGCTTCTTCCAACATTTGTTTAACAAATTCCACATCCCCATTTCTGCAGGCGAAATAGAAATCGCTGATCGGTGGTTTATCTCTAGCCATAATGACTACTTTATCCAAATTTTTGCTTTACCTTGCAAAATAGATGTTTTTATTACATAAACGCTTATGGCGCAATGTGTGTAATATACTGAAAAGATAGGAGGAGGATAAGTCGTGATATTGTAACATATTGTCATTATTTTTGTTCGCTTAAGCGATCATACATTAATCACTATATTTCTTACTTTGACTCACATAGAATGTTTTTATCGGTAAAAGGAATGTTCTTTCAAGTGTGTAGTCTATTTCACCGTTAAATATCTGCAATTTCCTTCAGAAAAGTAATTTCAAACTCATTGAACAAGATTATTCATCCGCTATGCATATTTTCAACTCATTTTATGTTATCGGGTCCTCATCGAAGGAGTATGAAAGTGTTTAGAAAAATTTTCTGAAAACGTTAAAAAGCTGACTTTTCGAAAATATTCTACTTTTCGATCAGAAAACAGACGTCAAATTCTATAGGACCATAAAATAGAGCAAACATGTCTGATCAAAATGGGATATCTCCCAGCTCTGGATGATGTTCTGATCAAGAGTTATGAGAGTTTTGCTGGAAGCCCTAAAACTTGCATCAGATTCTGGCGCCATTAACTCCCGAAAGTGACTTTCACTTTAACACCATTTCGTAGCTGCAAGATTTCTTGGTAACGAAACATCGCAGAGAGCTTGCGAAGGTCTTAAGTTGAAGCTGGCACATGTGGCTAGAGGACAACAGAGCCCGATTTTTGATATTCATTCGATCTAGATTTGTGGTTAGAAAAATATCTTTCTGCAAGTTAATGAGACTTTTGACGCTGACCATTAATTTGAAAAGTAAAATATCAGAAATCCGACTCTATTAACCCCGAGCCACATGTGTTTTTGTTAGCTTAAGACCAGTCAGAGCTGTTCACAACATTTCGTTACTGGGAAATCCTGCAGCTGCGAATAGCCCATAGATGTTGTGGCAACATCTCACAAATCACGCTTGATGGAGCCAAAAAAAAATTTCGTCAGCATACTTTCACTAGATTAGCATCTCCTAAAAGTTTGTTCAAGATCGATTATAGTTTCAGAGATAGGTTTCTGGCGAGAGGAGGGAGATTTGAGCGCTTTATGATCCTAGATATTTTATAATAAGCCGACTTTTTTGTGGAGTAAAAACGCTTGAAGAGAATCGGCATAAATCGGGTCGAAATTTATTAGGATATAACTTAGGACCATACAAACAGTGAGGTGGCAGATAGTCTGTTCTGACTGTTTTTTTCTTCTATTTCCTATAGATATTTAATAGTTAATCAATAATCATTGGCTGATTATCTATTTTTCTATTTTTGTAAGCTGATAATCTCATTTCAAGGATTTTATACCTTGAGAAATTTATCCTGAAAGAAAGGTATTTCGTTATCAATTGCTCGTGATGTAGTCAATATGCATGGTAATAGTGTATATGTGGAAAAAATAAAAGAGAAAGAAATGAAAACGATTGCGCACTTGTATTTTTAATAGAACAAAGGACGCTAAAATATCTATTATGTATTCTAAAGAAACTGTTTCTACTGAATACAAGCATAAACCGAATAGTTTGACTGACAAAAAATAAAGCGTTTTTGTTTTGAGATTTTTCATAGCTTCAGCATTTTAGTATACTACTTTAGTCATCGGGACGATTTCGTCATTGAGAGTGAAAGGTGCTCCGTGTAGCGGTCTGTCCATTTAGGATGGTCGTATTCGAAAATAGTAGGGGTCATGTGAGAAGTCCCTAAAGGGTCCATCTTCGGACCTTTAGTATTCCTAATAACGATATACATATGCACTGACATTATCAATTCCTTTTGCCAACGACTGCTCTCTTGTGTTCATTAACGTTCTTCGGTCCTCCAGCTTTCTGCTAGGCATTTATAGACAAAATGGGATGAATAGTGCGTACCTAACGCGTGTCTTTGATTGATTCAAAGTGTCGCTAGATTTTAACCGCTTTAAAAGAACTAAACTTACCAATGTAGGCAATTGACCTTGCGATATACAATTGTATTTAACACTTTGTTTTTCTATCATTTTTTTGGTAAACGTTAACAGATGACTCTATGACCGGAATATAAAGACATTTGTTAGGCAAAATATCACTTAGGTAAGTACAAAAACAAGTGGTATATGAATGCATATTTCTATATGATCAGTAGGAAGTGAGAGACAAGATGAGTGTGCACATTCAAGTACGATCAACAGAACGAAAAGATGAATGCACATTCCATCATGCGCATACGATTAATCACCAGAACGTCAAAGATATTCCATTCTATTTTGTGTATACTTTTTTGTATATGAAGAAGAGGCCTTGTTATTCATTTCATACAGTTTTTTGTTAACTTCTGTACAAGAATTCGGAACCGGTCAGGTTAATAAAATAAATACACGAAACCATTATTGTTATTATCTCACAACTGTTCAACGGTTGCAGCTATATCAAAAATTGCATAAAGCCAATATAAATCAATTTATTCAATTCAATTCATATATAATTTAATCAAAATAGAGAACAGAGCAACAAAAATTTGAATACGATAAAGGTCAATTTTTGTATGGCAGCTAATTGTAAAAGGTCCATAACTCATTCATTGTTACTTTTTGGCGTCTAAAAAGTTGGAACTATGAGTAACTTTTGAACCCTCTATTAAACGAAATTATAAGAAAGGAGTACTAATCTTCGCCCACGTTACGATCTTTTCCAACAGTTATGCAAACCATTTTTTATATACTCTATGGATGCAAATATTGCTATATCTACTCTCATTCTTTACTACATTTTATAGTATTAGCAGTGTGATGGACTTTAGCGGTGACGGTACGTGGTAATTTAATAACAATAATACTTATTCGTCTTGCTGTTGTCGGTTTAGATGTCGAGACTTCGATCGGAATAAGTGGATCACTAACAGAGCTTCTTCTGGGCGTAAAAGCTTCAGATAACTGTATATCCGATTCTTTCATATAAAGGCTGGCGTCGTTTTTGAACTGTGGAAGCAGTGATTTCATTCGTTTTACCTTGGTAACACTAATCGGACAAATGGTCTTTTTCGAATCGTTGTCACGAGTTTCGTTATTTTCACTAGTAATTTCTGGTGACTTCGTACGTTTACGCTCACATAGTAGTGCTGATTCAGCACTGCTGAAAGTACGACGGGTTGAAATTTTGACGTTTTTATTGCCAGTATGCTTTCGAGAGCAACATTTTTATCAATAGAACCTTTATCGTCATTAGATACCATCAAGGATGGTTTATGGAGCTCTTCGAGATTTATCCTTTCAATAACACTTCGTCGTGAATGCTTTCTTGTAACAGTTGTAAAACGACTCAATTTAAATGATGTACTTGCATAGACAAACATTGTCACCAGTATAGTATACTCTGATGGTACAAGACTGTTCTTGTGAATTAAGTGATAATGCGATGACGAAAACAGTCTGTACTAAACGGATGTATGGTAAATTTATGATCCGATGCGTTCTATTGGTTTCCAGGAAATTTGTTAATCTTCCATCAATATTCAGAAGCGAGCCATAATAACCATAATGGACATAATCGGTGATACAGCGATATTACCGCGAAGACTTGTTTATTGGAAAAGACGAATAAATAAAACTGGTTGTGTACTTTGTACATCATGTTTTCTAAATAAAAAATATATTTTGTAATTTTAAAAATATGTTTTGTGTGAAACTGCTTTTCGAACTCAAGCTCACGATGCCCTCGCGCTACTGTCGTTTTCTGTATTCACGGTAAGATAATTTGTCATGCAGCTTGAGCGAAAGACCAAGAAAGCTAGGAATATCTTATCACTCCCATCTACGTGAATAAGATCAGAATCAAATGACTTTCCACGAATACATACCTAGTTTCCAGCAAGTTCATATTGTTTCCAGCAACTACTTTGGTATCCTGGAAAGCCATATAGAGCATCATATGAAATTTATTGATGAATATCATCAATTGAACGGATGAATTTTGTACACGTAAAGAACTGATTGTATGCCAAACATGCCTGTTGAGTAGCTTTGATCTGTCAATGAGACAAGAATCTATAGGCTACAAAAACATCGATTAATGTTTTGAAATCTCGATTTTATCACAAATAGAAAATGGATAAAAATAGTATCAGTAGCTTTCACGGTGAAAAAAAAACCGTAAGAAAAACAGTAAAATCCATAACCATCGAAAAAAACCGTGTAGAAGAACCATGAAGTAAAAAACTACATTATGAAAACCGTAAAATGCAAAAGTATAAAAGAAAAACTATGGAAGTAAAATCGTAAAGGTTAAAACCATAGAAACAAAACCGTCCACTTTCGAACCATCGAAGAAAAACCGTAAAATAAAACTGTCAGTTTAAGAACTGTAAAATTAAAACCATGAAAAAATATCGTAAAGATTCAAACTGTAGAAATAAAATCATGAACTTTTGTTTGTCAAAGGAAAACAATGAAAATATAAGTGTGAAGAGGAAAACCGTGAAAACATTTTCATGCTTTTTAGTTGACGGTTTTGTCGTAGCTTCAAAATTCTTTAAAATATGTGTAGTTTCAGTCGTTAGCACGTAAAAAGTCCTCCTAATCAACTAACATAAATTCAAGAGAGCGAGCATTGAGCTTCTCGACAAATCTATCTCGCACTCAGGATTATTCAGTAAAGAGCATAGCCGGGTAGATAAGTGAGTAAAACTAGCACTTGAGACAGGGAGGAGGGGAAGACGTCTTCCAGTACATGTTTCTGCAGAATATGCCTGTTTTGTGAACTTTCTCATTTTACAAATTCTTTTCTTTGAAACTGGGATTATCTTGAAATTGTTCTGATGCCTATAGTCTTAGAAGGTAGAGAGAAAGCGTATATTGAATATCTTCTCCTAACCATAAGTTTCTAGACGTTCATCATAGAATACACTCGATGGTATCATATGATATATGTACACACCTATACAGTTAGCGTTTCTCTTTTATATCTCAAATACATGCACCATAGCGAGGAGCTTTACAAATTCAACAGCGACAGCTTTTCGTAAGCTGCTGAAGTTTTTACAGAAGTCTATCCAAGAACATGATGAGTATGCTGTGCGAAGACATACTTCTGTAAGTTCCTTAGTTCTGTGGTTTGTGTCTTGGTCTCATAATTCATACTCGCCAAGCGTCTCAGGTTCGATTCCTGGAGGAGCTGTTCTTTTTTTCTTTCCTTTCAAAGTGGACGATTTTACTTGTATAGTTTTATCTGGACGGTTTTTCTAATAGTTTTAATACCGTCAAAGCAAAACTGTCATATACGAACCATAGGAAACAAAAGCATGAACAACAAAAACCGTGAAAAAAAACCATGCCAAACTGACTGCGAGAAACCGCGTATAAAAACCGTCATGAGTTCCACGGTTCTTTTTCTCCGTGTTGTTTTTAGCAAATTTAGCGATCAAAACAAAGATAAAAGTATCAGTTGTTGATAGCTCTATCAAGGTATCTTTTTCATTTCCTCGTTCTGAAAATCTTCATTTATCAATTTATATAATAGTGCAAGAGAAATAAAAAACGCTAACACAAATTGGAAATACACGAAAACATTCTAACTCTACACAATAGTGATTCCACAAACTAAACAATAAAGTAATACTTTCTACACATACAAAGAACAGACGAGATTGTTCTAGTTGTTGGGGCCTCCACCGGCGACTGTTATGGACTCAGGAGGGAACCTCCCGAGGTGATACATCGCCTTTTAATCGCCGTCTAGTGGGTTATAGGTTATCGACCATGCTGATTCCGAATATGGTCATAGAACTTCCCCATAGCTCTTCGAAGAGCCAGTCGTCTGGAAAACCGGTTTTTCAGAAACCCTAAAGATAACCCAAGCCCTTCTTAACAATTCAGGATTGTAGCGCGCAAATTTCTGATTAAAATGAAACGTTCCCCAGCTTTACACGACCTTTCTTTGCAAAGTTATAGCATTTATAAGAAGAGCCCTAAATTAATTTTTTCCTTCTTATTTCTGTAGCTTTGAGCTGACAATGAACAATTTAGGGCTCTTCTTATAAATTCTATAACTTCGCAAAGAAAGGTCGTGTAGAACTGGGAAATCTTTCATTGTAATCAGAAATTTGTGGGCTACAATTCCGCAGTATTAAGAAAGGCTTGGGTTATTTTCTGAGTTTCTAAAAAACCGGTTGTCCAGACGACTGGCTCTTCGAAGAGCTATGGAGAAGTCCTATGACCATATTCAGAATCAGCATGGTCGTTAACCTATAGCCCACTAGATGTGGATCAAAAAAGCGATTTATCACCAGGGGAGGTTTCTTCGTCAGACGTTCAAAGGCACCCATGGATCGAAAATAGGCGTCCATAGCAGTCCCCATAACAAATATGGACTGTCTTTTTTAAAAAGTCATGCTGAATCAACATTTAGGAGTGCAGAAGTATCTGCCAGGAGATGGATCATGAATGATATCAGATTTTGTAGTTCAACATCCATCTTCACCTCTCGTTCTTTTGAGTGATCAAGAGTGGACTGGAAAATAAAAGGACTAAAAAACACGAAATTAAAGTAGGCAACTGTTATGAACTAAGGGCGCCCATAGACCAAAAAATTTTTAAGAGGGTTGTCCACGGGCGCCCATGGGCTGCAAATTTGTGTCCATAACAGTCCCTGGCCTCTAGGTATATATTCAACATTGTGTGTGTTTAGTGACATAATATAAAATAACTAGTTTATCATTATATTCATCTTGATATTTAACTGCTAAATAATTGTTACCTTTCAATTCATATACACACAATTTAATTGATCCATCAATACTTGTAATATTAGATACAATTTCATCATTTGTGTTTAACATACCAATTTGATCAAATAGATTATTTATATAGTACCAATTTTGATTGAATTTGGTAATTGATAGCTCATAGGATACTTGTCCTGTTAACAAATGGGACTCAAAAGTATTGGCGGTTGAATCGGATGCAACAAAATGAGTAATAAAAACGAGTTTATTAATGCGTTTGTTTGGTGTTCAAAAAGGAAAAGACGTATATTCTCAAAAAAGCTTAAACATTTTTTGACTATGATCCTTCAACCGAATTAGAAAAGAAACATAAACCGTGGTAAGTGTACGCAGAGGCACTTAAACTTAAAAAATAAAAAACAAATAAAACATGAATACTTAAAAAATGATGAGAAAATGACGTCTTTTACCGTTTTTCTACGTTATTTGAATCTAACGTGTTTCCTGTCTGTATTTTTAATATATTTGGAAAGTATTACGTTAATTTGCACTCATATCGCGAAAGACTTTATATTACGTTAAATAACTGTAAAAAGAACCAGTACGCCTTATGCCTGTATTCATCTGTATCGTGACAGACAGTAGGATATCGCGAAATTGATGCATATCGCGATACATCCCGATAAAAAGGTATTATGATTTATCTAAGTACCTCTTCTATTCGGATATTTCTACAATTTAACGCAGTACGAAACAATATCCCGATGTTGCTCGATAAATATTTATCGCGATCGAACGAAACATTGTTTTTCATCGTGATAATTCATAGAGATAACACGGTAATAACCTACATCGCGGGACGAGGAATTTGTCGCGATAAACAATGAAGATATTACGATAAGTACAATTATCAACGCCTTCATGGCGGTATATCGGCGATTGCTCGGTTTAACAATCCTCAAGGGTAGCATTATCATAGTAAGTAGCTCATTCTTTCTATCGTATATGTGCGATTTTCACTGATATTGTACCGTCGACATCCGAGAAGTAAAAGTGCCGTTGAAACATGAATTGTTTTGTAAAGATTGAATGAGTTTTAAATCTTTTTCGTATGAATAACTTGAAGTAGAAGACTAAGTTTCTCAAAATATGTAAATGGATTAACGATTTACTGCACTTTTCTATGCAAATAAATCAAAATATTGTTGTTACAAACACAACAAAAACATCTTTTTCTGTCCCGTGAGACTGAATCTCGCGTATCTGAGCTAAAACTAAACGTAATCTTTATCGAAAATAGTCAAAAGATAGTCCACAGTTTGAGAATCGTTTAGTCAAAAAGAAGTAAAAGACCAATGTTCTTCTTACTATAAAAAGTGACAATTGCTTTTCGAAAGACGAGCATCGCACACTAAATGTCCCGTGAGATTTTCCATTTTATATTTCCGAAATCTCCGTTAATACTTAAATTTTCTCGGCGATATTCTTATCGTTCTTTTCTCCAATGGTGTACAAAAATCGGTTTTCCAGAAGACTGGATCTTCGAAGAGCTATGGGGAAGTCCCATGGTCATATTCCTAGATGTCGATCAAAAAGCGATTTATCACCTCGGGAGGTTCCCTATGGTAAAGTGGAATCAAATAAAAGGAAACTAGAGATTCTGGAAACCGAAGCAGACTAGGAGAAATCGCTGGGGAACTACTATGAGCAGCTGAAAGCTTGACAAAACAAGAAGTAAGTTCCCCAGCTATTTCTCCTAGTGTGCTTCGGTTTCCAGAATCCCTAGTCTCCTTTTATTCCATCGCACGTTTCTTCCGTTCTCTCGGAACTTGGCTTAGTTTAGCATAATGCCCCTCAGTTTTCCAGCAGCTTTCAGTAGTTTCCCATAGTTTCCTAAACTCACAAGGGAACCTCCCGAGGTGATAAATCGCTTTTTGATCCACATCTAGTGGGTTATTTGAATGGAGTGTCTCTACTTACCCAAGTGTACAAGTGAAGTATCTCTAATTAAATTAGTGTCTAAGATTGTTACAGGTAATATTCCTTCAACTATACCTTTATTGAGATTTTTTTTTGACGTTTTTCGCCGGAGTCGGTTTAACCGCTAATGTAGTAGCTGTACGTTTTCGTGTTTTGGTTGTAGATGCTTTCTCAATAAGCTGTTGTAACAGATTTTCTTAATTTACCTAATTATCCCCGTACGGGGTAATTACAGACACTTTGATGGAGCTCCTCGCATTTTGGATCTAGCTCAAAAATGGTCGGAGATTTTCAAAAGATTTTTACATGAGCGTGTAGAAAAATGTTCGGTCTACCATCGTGTTCAATAGCAACTTTTTCCGTTCAAAAACGGCCAAGAAATAGCGAAAAAAGGACGAAAATGTCAAAGATTGTCTCTACATCCCGAAGTACTCTATATGAGTAAATACGCAAAATTTCCTAACGAAATCTTCTGATCAAGCTTAATCTGAGAAGAATAGCTAGTCTGCTTGTTTTGTATTTATAAGAGCACATTACACGGATGATTACATATTATTCTTATGATTGAGAAGACAAATTAATTAGCTGCTTCTTATCATGCAAATATGAAATGCCCTTTTGTTTGTTGATTCATTCATGTGTGTTACACTGTTAAGTTACGAATAGAAAGTATTTTTGTGAAAAAGAAGGAATGGAAAGTAAAAATAATACGATGTTCTATGACTCTCATAGCAGACTAAAGGGCATTTTTCTTTTCTTTGAGTTATTTGTGTTCGCTTTGATAAAAAAAACGTGTGCACTCGAAAATTTCGTCAGAGAAGTAACGTTTCTCTGTGTTCGGCAGTTCTATCTTCAATAAAAGGTGCGTACTGGGCAAGACATTCAGATACTTCAAAAAATGGAGATACATGAAATTGCTGCAAAAGGCTATGAAA
>CAJNOQ010006200.1:0-14011 GCA_905250885.1 Didymodactylos carnosus
CCTCGCGGCGCATTTGAGTTTGATTCGGCCTCGATAAACCTGATAAACGGCCTCGAGGCACTTACGAGTCAGCCATGTGCAACTTGGGATTATTATGACGGTGTTTATTATATTTGTTATGTAGCAGAAGGGAGAGATTTGAGAATATTCTAAGTAGAATATCTCTTCATACCAGAGGATTGAGGAACTGTTCTTGGAAAAACGAATCAGGAGGAAGTTTTCCTGTAGAAAATGACTCGAAGTGACTCGAGTCAATTTTTGATGCGACTCGGACTCGGACATCGACTCGAACGCCACTGACTCGACTCAGACTCGAAAAAGTGATGACTCGCCCATCTCTGATATAAACGCATATATATACTTGTCTAGCAAGTCATCCAGTCCGCTGGTATAGATGAGGACTACGAAAGAATCGACGATTATAAACGAAGTGTTGAGTGCTGTGAATGCGCATTGAATGTTTTACAGTTATCATTTGTATTGGATCATCACTTATTTCCCAATACTTAACATGTCCCAATAATAACATGTTTTATGAAGATAAAAATAGACTTATTAGCTACATGATAGCTATAGTGATTTATTGTAATAAACAAATGAAAGTGTGTAACTTCTGTTATATTACAGATATTTTACAGTTAATTTTTGTTCTCGACTTGAGAAGATTAGGTTTAAATTTATCGTTACCATTATTACTGAATTATTATATTCAATATTATATTTTGTTAAAACAATTATTATATTGATTGAATTTTGCTTGTCTATACTATAATCGTAAATACCAATATTCATTTTTTCATTTTTTACACATTTTATTTTTAATTCATTTGATTATGATTTACAAACATATTTACAACGTATACAAAATATTATTAATTAGTTCTAATATTATTTTTATTATTCTTAAACTCCGCAATCATGAAGATGATAGTAAGCGAAAAGAAGCGGAAACTTTTCAATCATCAACGTATTTTTTTAGAACACGCATTTAATTAACATGACCTCACACTAAAAGTAATGTGTCGCACGTGTCGTAAAACGCGACATATTCGGCTACCACACCGATTGTCAAAAATGATATATTTTTCCATTCAGACTGCGAAACATTCGCTGCAACATATACAACACGTTCTTTTAACAGTATAGAAAATCGTAGGGATTTAGTATGTTTTGTCTCTTATTCTATTTTTAAAATAATTGCAGATTGGTTCGGCCGCTTTGCTTAATGTCGATGCGACGAATCTACCTGTGATATCTAATGGACTCGGAAGAGTTTAGCTATTTAGATATAGTTTTGAGAGCGTAATTAAGGACAAAATTGATTATAAATTCTGGGTTAAACTTCATGAACTTAGACTGAAGTCAAAAAGTACAAATAATTAAGTTCCATTTGTCTCAAAGGAAGGTTTCAACTCTTAGAAAACTACTAAATCAAAGAAATGAGTTACATTTTTTGTTTTATTAGCGATATCTTCCATCTATTGCTCCTTCAAGATCAAGGGATGGAAAAGAATTATCAAACGAAGAATGCTAAAGCACACTAGAACAGAGGCACGAGCTGCGAGGTTTCCTTCCTAGGGCCTAACATATGTGCTAAAACCACATCTTTAGAATCTTAGTAATTGTGACGCTTCGATCGCCACACATTCGTTTGCGACATGTTTTGCTCAGAGAGTCTGCGACACAATGTACTAAGATATATAAATGCGCAACGTTATTTTTTACTGTGTATTTGATAGAGAACTTTACAAAAACAGAAATATTTTGAATGGCAAACTACTTGTACATCGAACAGTTTGTTTTGGTCGATGTCTTATCGTAAGTGTTAATGAAAAAACTTTTTGTATTTATTCTGTTATCTAAGCTTGTTAGTTGAGTTCTGAAAACTAAATATTTTACTGTTAAAATAACATAAATTAAATATATCACAATAGTATTCTTAATATTAGAGTCTATTTAATTCTATGAACTTTTTCGAATAAATACGATCGTTTACTTTCATCTGCATATTTTGTAGAATATTTTTATTATTCAGATAAATACTTTTACATGATATTCGAAACTCGACTAATCATTGTTTTTTACCTGGACATTTTTGAGAATGATAGGCAGCAATTTTGAAACAGAGCAACCAGATCAGGACTAAATAGAGATAGTCGTTTCGCAAGTGTGAAATAGCTAAAGCAGAGTTTGGAGACTCTATTTTCTAGCCTAACATCACTTTAACTATTTTCCTTTCTTTTGAAAGTTACTCAATGGAGCAAAGTTTTAACAAACGCTCCTGTTTTATCAACAGCAATGAACGAAGTTGAGATGAATAACGTGGTGTTCTGCGTCACTTTATTGCACAAGGTCTGTTTTTTGTTTAAATTTAAACTACTATTTTAAAAATAGAAGTATTGTTGGTGTGATATGTTTGTTCTTGAGTCAATGTAAAATAGATAAGGTTTGCTGACGATTTTTCTGTTGCCGTTTCTTTTTCATTTTTCTACTGTTATTTGAGTATGGCTGTTAAGTAGAGAATAAAAAAAAAACAGAACAAAGAATAGAGAGCTGATAACTACATTATTTTTTACTCTATTTTAGACTCTTGTTGTAAATAATCACATTCTTTTTGCGCACACTTTCATCTTGCGAGCAGGGATTTGTGTACACAGATTTTAAAGAAGAACATAAGCAATAATCATGTCGTGGGGCTTCGGCAAAGTAAGTTTTCTCTAGATTCATTAAGTTACTTTGAGTTTTCTTGTATTTAGCAACTCCCATATACTGAATATTTTCCAGCGCCTGCTACTCCTGGCTCACAAGTACTTGTTAATGGAACGCCAAGTGGCAATCGGTAAGTTTTGGTCTCTTACAATTGTTTTGTAATCAACTTCACTGCTTATTTATTATCTATAGATTTGAAGTCAATCTATTGAATAATCAAGGCGATGTTGTTCTCCATGTTAATCCTCGATTTGATCAACGAGAAATTATTTTGAATAGCGGTTTGTACAAATATACATTTCTTATACGATATTTTCTCTCTAATATAATCATTCGTTCTTCGTGTTTAGCACCAGGAGGAAATTGGGGAGCAGAAGAAAAGAAACATTTATCATTGCAAAATGGAATACCTTTTCAAATGCAAGTTTTAATGACACATGACAGTTTCAAAGTATGTTGTACTTTTTTCTTGATTTTTTTGGCGACTTTCGTATAAAAATTGATCATCGTAAGAAAAACCTCTTCGGCAGGCAAAAAATACAGTAAATTCGCTTTAAAAAATAGCAGTAAAAATTCGCTTTATGAACAATATGTGGCGCAGACGCATTTGTTAGCTGAACTTTTGTCGTTTTGGTAGCCTTGTACGCTCGTATGGATTTTGTAGTGTATCGTGAGACGATGTACTCGTTATATCAGAGGAGGTTTACATTTTAGCCTCACGATGAGTCGTGCAATAAACTTTTCTCCCGTTTCTCCATATTACATTTGAAGTTGTTTTAGGTTGCATTCAATGGTCAACATGCAGCTGATTTTTATAATCGTATGCCCTATGCTCAGGTAACTCAAGTTCAAGTTAAAGGTGATTTAAGATTGGATAATGTTCAAGTGTTCAGTGGATCAGTAAGTCACTGCTCCCTCCCTAATTTGAGATGATGTGTACAACTTTTCTTTGCTATCTTTCATCAAAGTCTCCCGGACATCATCATCATCATGGCGGCGGAAGTTTTATACCACCACCAACTGTCCCGTTTATCCCAGGTGGTCAATTTTCAAATATGGGAGCATTTGTTAATACAAGTGTTTATCCAACAGCACCACCAGTACTTCCATTTGGTGGTGGATCTATGGTCAGTATCCCAAGTAAATTCACTATCAGGAAGAGAAAAAATGTATCATTGTCCATTTTAGGGGGGCGGTGGTGATGGGTCAATCAAACCATGTGCGTTATATCCTGGTTCTAGAATTTCACTTCAAGGTTACATAAATCCCGGTGCACAACGATTCGAAGTCAATTTATTACACGGTTATTCAGAAGGTTCCGATGTTGCATTTCATTTTAATCCTCGTTTTGATCAACAACAAATTGTTAAAAATTGGAGAATAAATGGTCAATGGCAACAAGAAGAAAATAGTCCACTTCCACAATGGGTATTAGTACCGGGACAACCATTTAATATTCATATTTATTGTCATCAAGATCGATATCAGGTATAAATTCTTAACTGTATTAAAAAGAAAAAGTTACAATTTGTTTTATGTTATAATTTAGGTATTAGTACAAAATCAACAATTTCTAGAGTTTCGTCATCGAATTCCAGTTGGTGCTGTGACGGCTGTCCAAGTTAAAGGAGATGTTTCATTTACTGGCGTACAAACCGTATAGCAACATGATTGAAATGGGTCCAAAAAGGGAAAATTCAGAAAAGCACTTTTTATCAAACAAATATCTATTTTTATATCTTAAAAAGTCTTTTCTTATTTACTTTAAATAAAATCTGTTTTCATACGTGTTACGTTTAGTCATTGTTCCAATTATTATTCATCCATGATGTTAATCTATCCCCAAAGAAAAGACAGAAACGTCAATTCATGAGTCAGAGGGAAAATGACTAAGAAAAAGGATCAATTTTTCCTTACGATATATCGATAGCATTTCCAAGAAAGAAAATGCTTGCCTTACAGTAAAATAAATCAATAACTATTTTTTCAATCAGTCGAATGTATCGAGTTTTCTAGAATATATTCATATAAGTTCTGATATTTTGTAGAATATTTTTGTTATTCAGATAAACATTTTTTAAAATATTTTTGATACACGATTTGTTGTTCATCATTGACTTCAACTGATTTACTACATTCTTAATAGCTTCACAGATATATCACACCAACAATGTTTCTATTTTTAAAATAGTAGCGAATATGCAGACAAAAAACAGACCTTGCGCAATAAAGTGATACAGAACACCACGTTATTCTCTACAAATATGTAATAGTGTTGTTCATTTGTTGCTAACATTTGACATTTTTCTTCAACTTCTATTAAAAGTGATACATTTTTGTATTTTATCAATAAATCTTTCGTGAATGTTGGATGATAATGACAGTTTTTGATGTAAAAAATAATTACTAAGATCAAGATAATAAAATAATGATTTTAATCCGTCGGTTCTCAATAATTCACCGAGTTCAAATATTTGTTTGTCGTCTGCATTGTTACTCAATAGTATTGTATCATTTGTACAATCAAACTGTTTGTTTTATTACCGCTCATATTTTCAAGTAATCCATGACATTTGTTTTCAGATGTTTTAGACAAAATTGTAATTATGTTGAGAATGAATATGTGTGACTAGTGTACAGTCTGGTTTTTGCTAGAAAGTATATAAAGTGTACAGATTCTGAATATTGCGCTAACATTTGAAGATAAGAATACATTTAGGATTTGTTATGGATTTAAAAGAAACTTAATCCCAAGTTTCTAGTGTCAGATATCTGCCCTGTAGATTTGAATTTCAGAGTGTACTCAGCGCACTTTTCTCTTTAAACTAAAATCGAAGAAAATTTAAAAAGTAGTCAGCTTTATTTATATGGACGTATTCGTCGATACAAACACTGCCGTTTCGTAAAATTGCTTTACTGTTGAAAGCTGAATATGCTCTTTGCTCTAAAAACTATATAATATGCTAGGCAGAAAAATCGAAATTTATATTAGAATTTCATGTAGTTTTAACTGTAAAATTAGTGAGCTGCGGGAACAAAAGTATGTACATTCCGTCTCAGCTGAGTAGGTTTTTTTAGCTTGCATCGGCTGCAATCATTATAAAATCAGCAGAATATTTCACTTAAACTTTACTTAAAGCTGCCGATATAGTGAGAAATAGGAAACAATCTTTTCACGAGAAATAGGCAAACTTTTTTAACGTTTTGTTTTACACAAAATTTAAGGATTTTTTTTCGAAAATTTGATTTTCTCATCAGAAAAGTACTTTTCTTACTTTGGGAGAAAAATTCAACGTTTCTTGATATTTCTGTGTTTCTATTTTCCTTCGCCAAAAATATGTTTTTTGATATCAAAATCGATCATATATTTGCAATCTGAACATCAGATAATGCATAATTTAAAAAAAACGTTTGTTCATAAAAATTTGTGCAGAATTTCCTCAGTCAGTTTTGACCATAAAAAGATTTTTGTCATGGTCATTTTGTTTTCGTTTCAACAGATATTTCGACGTATGGTAGCGAACTGGACTAAAAATAATCATTCAAATGCTCGCATGATCCGTAAAATTTGTGCAATGTGGGCGGATTAAACCTGTTTTCGAAAAGTTTTTAGCCTCTTTAACCCTTTTCTCTTACATTCTTTGAGTAAGAGTGCATGAAACAGTTTCGTTAGAATGATATCTCTTGCATACATGTATCATTCTCACGTTTCGTAACAGCAATAATCAAAAAGTAGAAGTAGGAGTAGGATTTTGAAGTCTGTTATGGTAGGGATTTATATTAAAAAGTAGGGAAAGTAGGTTTTAGCTTTTAAACCCCGCAACAGCACCGACCATGCTGTCCGAGGGAAAATTTTTATTTTATTTTTATTTATGTCTCATTCGAAGGAAAAAAACGTGAACTTTCACAAAGTTTCGTATCCTCCGATTTTCTGAAAACTATCAAACTCCTATGATTCCGTTCATGACTCATTTGAAACAGAAATGTTTACTCTATAAGATCATATATTTAGACATAATAATATATTTAACTATCTAGGACTATACCCCCCTCCCCCCCATAATAGAAGCCTCCGGGGCTTCTAAACTGTCCAAGTGTTCAAAATGTTTAGGGGGGGNNNCCCCCCCCATAATAGAAGCCTCCCCCATATTAGAAGCCCCCTCTGGAGGAATCGATGTGGAAGGTGTATTAGAAGCCCAAGGGCTTCTATTACGTCGGAAAAATAATTTCAATTTTTTAAACGACACATCTGATCGACACGCGTTTTTTTACTTTAATTGTTTTGTGTGATGTCGTGTGTGAAAAAAGGAAATGAATAAAATTTACATTTTTTATCTCGAAAAAGATTTTTTTCAGATTAATCGAGATTACTGTGATTAGAAAGGCAAGAGCATCGAAATTCAAAATCTCCTTTTTTTTCTGAAAATTTTTGTACGAAAGTCGTAATAGTAGCTCCTTCATAATACAAGCCCCCCCTAAACATTTTGAACACTTGGACAGTTTAGAAGCCCCGGAGGCTTCTATTATGGGGGGGAGGGGGGTATAACAAAAAACTAATAACCATATTTGTAGATTGCATTTTTCTCAACACTTTTTAAATATAAGCCATGCATATGGCGGTCCCAAAATAAATCTTACTTCATTTTGTAGAGCAGGCAATTCTGTATCGATTTATATGTAATAGAACAGTTTAAAACACTAGGATGATGTACTATAAATCAAATATTGAAGACAGACATAGGTTTCATTGTTTTCTTACTTTTCTAAATTTTGATACAAATCTCAAAGATCTGGACATATCTGGACAAAACTATTTTTGAGTCATTACAGATGTAGGGAAAACAGTTTTCTACAAAACGAGACGTCGGCGAGCTCTGTACGATGGTTCTTATGATTTTACACACACACTTTATGACTAGCACTGTTTTTGAGACCCGTCTCCTACTGATTTTCTCCCGGGTTTTGATCCGTTGACTAAATACAATAATTTATATATGATTGAATAGAGCATTGAAAGTTACATCTGGTGGCATGCTTTTTTTTATCTTCATTAGCTCATATTAGTGAAGAAAAAAGATATTTAATTTTGTAAAAATGGCTGGAAAATGGGTGTTATGTATGGGAAAAGACATTTTTTACCTACTTTTCACAAGTGAACCTTTTTTAGTTTTGCGTTTAAAAATTGCACATGACTCAATGCTAGTTACTCATGTCAAAACTTGATAGAAATTATCTTTTCCTAACCGTTTAAAATAGATCTTTTTAAAAACAAAGTTAGACAAACTCGTGAAAGATACCCTGAGTTGACTTATATATGATTTTTAGACGGTTAGGAGAAAAGAATTTATAGCAAGTTTGACATGAGTAGCTAGCATTGAGTCATGTGCAGTTTTTAAACGCAAAACTAAAAAGGTTGATTAGTGAAAGGTAGGAGAAAAATGTCTTTTTGCCTGTGAATTTACTAAAAACATAGAAAATTAAAAAAGTAGGAAAAATAGGAGAAGTAGGAGAAAATCCAGAAAGGAGGACATAGTAGGACGGTTTTATAGAAAAGTAAGACGTTTACGAAGCCTGCATTCTCTCAAGAAGCATTTATCCAAAAACATCTATTTTGCAGCTTTTCCGCACCCCCTCCCCCCCATTTGCCGAATTTTCACTCCAGGATAGCACTATTATTTCTCAGATAAAACTGAGCATTAGTCATGCCAATAATTTTCTAACATGTTAAAATATGCTTTTGTTTTAAGAGTTTTTACTAAGACAACATCCAGCAGCTTTTTTTTAATTGAAACTGTTGCACCCGCTAAAAGTTCCAATATCATCATGAAAATCCAACTTATTTCACTCCTCTCATCGCTTGATGGTGATTGAAGTTGGTGCTTAAATGAAAGGTCGTCGAAAGATGACCTTACTTAGTGTTATAATTGCATAATCTAAACTGGAAAATTTCACATGTAGTGGAGTATATACAATCCACAGGGAAAGCGTCCTCTTTGATCTTCAAGCTCAGTTCATATATTAGCTAAACAAACGCTTATGCTATCATCATTTGGAACTACTCTCCTAACAATGTACCGAGGAAAATGTAATTATCGCCTCTTATATCTTAAGGGCCCCCGTCAGGAAAAAACATTTTTATCTTACACCCGATTTTGATGGTGCTTTCAGTGACTAATGCTTACTATCCTACGAGCTTATGCTAAGAATTTGAAATTGAAACGCTGCCGAGTTATTGCGTGACAACGGAGAAAATGGGGCCTTTAACAAACACGTTATAACCTTTTTGTTGGAAGGTGCAGAAAGTTGCGAGAGGCCTCAAATGAAAGTAGACACCTAAATCTAAAATTTAATTTAATAAACGATTTTTGAATTTTGCTTCCGTTCATCCCCTACAGGTATTTTAGGTCAGATCTCTGAAAATAACCCTAATTCAGCGGTATTTGCCACTTATCTCTGCACAGACAACAAAAATCAAAAATCAAAACTCGCCGCGGATCAAACTTTAGATAAATGTCTTAGCTCCAAAATAAAACAAGAATGGAGGTTTTACGACGAATCGTCTAGGAGGTGATACAACTTTGCTGCGCCAAACCATGTCTGTTAAAACGGACAACCTTAAAAATTTTAATAAAACGTGAAATTTAGGAAAAGGTGATTTTTAAGGCTTTCAGAAACCTTTTTCAAAATCGTCCAAAAACCCTTCCACCCCTCTTTTTAACCTCCTTGGGAATCAGGGAAGCCCATGTCTGATATATTGATATTACCCTCAGATCGGCTCTAACGTATATGTGGTAAAAATTTCAGTTCGATCAGACCATTTTTTCGGGGGTCGTAATGTGACTGGATTGATGGAGCTATGGAAAAAACACATTTTGTACACAGGGCACTTTTTTCAGGGCATTTGCCCTAATGTTGATATTTCTATGAAAATTCATCAGAAAATTCTGGGAAATGTCTCATTTTGAAGAGAAGACTGTCAGACTATGTATGAGAAAAAATTTTGAATGTACAGAAAAGGAAAGAAAAATTTAAGAAGCTAAAAGATTGAGTTTTTTCAGCCTTTGAAGAAACAACTAGGCCTGGAATAGTTCCCAGGATGCTGAAAATGTTTCTTAGATTTTTTTCGTGCTACTTTCGTCGAAATATATGTAATCGACCAAGCTGATTACGAATGTCACATTCATTTTGCTCAAAAACACTTTCCTTATTCATAAAAAAGTTCTTTTATTATAGAAGATACCACATAGATGGTACTCAGGCCAACCTCTTGTCTTTTCCCGGTCTCAGTTGTATCGAAATAAGATTTTCCTAACGTCAAATTCTTTACTCTATCCAGTCCATGTAAAAAAAGTATTCGAAAAGCTCTTTCCTCTTTTCTTATGGACTTTAATGCAAAAAATGATGGAAGAACCTGTTCCATATGATATCCTAATTTACTGTGGCTTAGTTATTTCTTGAGGAATAAAATTACCTAGATTATAGTTTGAAATAATTTCGTAACGACAAGCGATATTTTGTTTTGGGTCATTTTTACCTGATACTAAAAATTGCATACTTCCTTCAAAATTGATCACAGTGGCTTTAAAACTATAGAAGATACACTGTTTTGTAATATACACACGATTTTGGGATTTAAAAAAGGCAAGAGAAAAAATATTTTTGTTTCGAAAGTGTCTAGAAGTCCGGGTGAAAAACCCAACTCTTTTCTAGCTTTTAGGTTAAATCATACGTAGAACAGCCCAAATTAAATATTAGCTGACGTTTCGAAGTCGTTGTGATCAATTTTGCCGATGAAGTTTTTAGTATTGGGTAAAAATAAGCCAAAATGGATTATTTCACATAAAGTCAAATTTTTGTAGGATGTCGAATGTTTTAAAACAAGGTGCCTTGCAATATATATTCCAGTTTTGAGGAAAATTATGTTTTATGATTAAAGCGATCACTTCACAATAATTCCTGATTTATAGCAATTAAAATACATGATTCAATTATAATGGAAAACTTTCAAAAAAAATTACATTTCCCGCATAAATATCACAAGTACAGAAATCAACAGTTTCCATACTACTACAAAGCATAAACTAAATCTCGTATAAAAAAATTAAAAACTACTCGGTCGGCTATTGACATCAAACGGAATGAAGAAAAGAAATGCACTTGCGGTCTCACGTCGAGATAAATGTCATAACTCCTAAATGAAATCTGAACGCGATCACAGTTTAATTGCATAAACAGCAACATATGAGAGTCAGACATCTGATGGAAGGTGGCTGTAGCAGATAATCGTTGACATTTTTATATTGTAAAAACAAAGTCGAAAAAGTAAAAGCAACTAATCTATAAGTATCTTCTTAAAAATATTAAGAGTGGATGATTTAAGAAATAACTATTACGTGGAGACTAAAAGTACTTGTTTTTAATCAAAGTATGCTTGAAACTAAAGGATCTAGCAAATCCAGTTCAGCATCTAAACCATAGCGTTTCCCTGACTCCGTCAAAAAGTCCGTTGTTTTTCTCCCATATCGTACTCGGCAGTGTTTTCCACAATATGAGAAAACTGATGCATTTGTTAGTTTTCCCTGAACCCATGTAACATCTACTTCAAATCCACCACGAGCTCTCAGACCTCTCACCGAACCAGTGGGCCAAACAGATGGTAAAGCTGGTAGTAAATGGACTTGACCGGTGTGACTTTGTACAAGCATTTCACAGATGCCTGAAACAGCTCCGAAATTCGCATCAATTTGAAATGGCGGTCCATAGATGAGATCAAAGAGATTTATAGAAGTGTAATAAGGCGTGAGTAACATCTGCAAAAGTTTATAGGCATGATCACCATCTTCAAAACGAGCCCACAAGTTGATTTTCCAAGCCATAGACCACCCCGTTCCATCGTCGCCTCTCATCAACAGCGATTTCATGGCAGCTGCATACAAATCAGGCGTTTCTCGTTGTGTTATTCGACTTCCAGGGAAAAGCCCGTAAAGGTGAGACATGTGTCGATTGTGAATATCAGCCACAGCATCCCAGTCTTCAAGCCATTCTTGTAATTGGCCCAAGTGACCGATTTGCATTGGAGCTAATCTATCACGAGCTGCTTGAGTTTCTTTACGAAAATCAGCATCGATATTTAACAACTCTGAAGCTTGAATACAAGCGTCAAACAGATCCCCGACTAAAAGTAAATCCATCGTAGGACCATTACAGACTACTGCTCCGATGTTATTATGATGTGGGACTTCGGGTGACATGGATGGTGAGGTGACAAGCCACTGATGTTTGGGTTCTACTACAAGTGTTTCTAAAAAGAATTCTGCACAACTTTTCATCACTGGATAATGTTTCTTTAGTGCAATCAAATCTCCCGTGAACTCGAAATGATCCCAAAAGCTTTTACATAACCACGCGCCACCTGTTGGCCATGTGCCGTAGACTGAGGCATCAACAAGCGAGGCACCTCTCCATGCATCCGTATTATGATGTGTCACCCAACCTCGTTTTGCTCCATAGTGTAACTGAGCGGTATTGACACCAGTAACGGATAAATCTTGTAGCATATCAAAGAGAGGTTCATAACACTCGACAAGGTTAGTCGAGGCTGTTGGCCAATAGTTCATTTCGATATTGATGT
Source organism: Didymodactylos carnosus (assembly GCA_905250885.1). Taxonomy (NCBI): domain Eukaryota; kingdom Metazoa; phylum Rotifera; class Eurotatoria; order Philodinida; family Philodinidae; genus Didymodactylos; species Didymodactylos carnosus. The sequence goes on from CAJNOQ010006200.1 coordinate 12,341, forward strand.
TGATCGTGTATTTACTACCCCATGGAGGATTCATATTGTCATTCCACACACCTTGCAATGTGGCTGTTTGTGTGCCTGGCCGGGAGGAAGAAATAAGCAAATATCTCCCAAATTGAAAGTAGAGTGCTGCCAGCTGTGGATCATTTCCTTCCTGAAACTTTGCCACCCGTTGATCCGTTGGCAACTTCATCGATTCCGACTGGCCTACATTTAAATCTACTCGTTTAAATAAACTCTGGTAATCTGCCACGTGTGCATCACGTAGTTGTTGATACGATTTCACTACCGCTCCTTCCAAATATTTCAAAGCAACAGCTGCCTGATCACCGCTTACATCGTGATAGTTTTTATAACTTGAACCGATCGAAACCAAAATTGTGACGGCACTTGCTTCGATCACAATCAACTCTCCATTCTCAGCATACACGCCTCCTTCGCCTTCCACTAAAACATGAGCTAAAGCCTGAAACTTGACACTACCACTTATTTTATCAAAATCACCACTAATTCCATTCAAAGCCAATGTCTTATTATCCAACACAACCACGTTCGACTTTTGTGGACTTTCAAACGTCACGGTAAAATTTAACCTTCCCGGTTGATCTGCTGTGAGACGGATGACAATCACTCCGTCCGGTACTGTAGAAAACACTTCTCTCGTATATTGAACGCCTTCCGCTAAATAACCCACTGTCGAAATGGCGGTTTCTAAATCTAACTGACGACGATAGCCGGTAATGGTGTTCAAACCAAAAAAATTCAATAGTAAATCTCCAACCGGTTGATAAGGCATCTGTGATGCAGGGATACCAAAAAACTTATGATCAATTAAAGTTTGAGCATCAGTCCATTTCTCATCAGTAATCAATTGACGAATCTGGGGTAAGACTGAAAGCGCTCCAGCATTAGCGTAGTCATGAGGCCCACCAGCCCAAACAGTATCTTCGTTTAATTGAAGTTTTTCTTGCACGATTTCACCAAAATGCATTGCACCTAATCGACCATTACCAATAGGTAGTGCTTCAAGCCATTTTGACGCTGGCAATAAATACCAGAGTGTAAAATCATTCGAAGGTGGATCTGTTACTTGTCCAAGAATTTTGACAGTGTTTGAACGGCAGCCATATTTAAGTAAAAGACGAATAGAATCATGATTTCGACTATTAACAGCTAAGTATAATGCATGGGAACCAAGTAATTGCCTGTCACATTTTTCCTGCGTCAATAGCGCTTTAATCATTTCAAGTGAATTGTTTTCAACAGCAATGTGGAGTGGATAGCGTGTTTGTCCATTATCTACTGCCACATTAGAATTGAACTTTCGAAATACTAATGAATGCTCATGTTCTAAATTTAACGAAGAGAAATACGTTTCAACGCAGTCTTGATTATCTGTTTGATTTTGATCCAAATCAATTGATAATAAATATTTGACAATATTTAAATGACCACAATATGTTGCAAAGCTCAGAGCGTTCAACCCCCATGGTCTAAATGAGAAAGAAAATTGAGGTTGCTGCTCGTGCTAGCGTGCCTGTAAACTACGTATTCGTTGTGTAATTCGAATTTAAGACGTTAAATGAAGTTCATGTTCGATTAAATCACATGCGCGCAGTCGTTAATCGAAATTTTAAGGAGGGATATCTCCCTCCAGCCAAACATCCCCTCAAA
>CAJNOQ010006201.1:0-14010 GCA_905250885.1 Didymodactylos carnosus
GTCTAGAAAAGAAAGGTTAGATAGTAAAAAGAAAAATACTTGAAGAGAGAAAACCGTACAGTATATAGATATAAATTATACCATTCAGTTTAAAAGAAAATCTTTTGTTTTCTGTACATCCTTGACAATGGTTTATAAATAAATCGAAACGTTGGAAATTAAAAATGATTAAAAGCCGCTGCTTTACTTATACTATTAACCTAATGAAAACTCTACCAATTAGAAACAAAGATGATCCTTCTCGTTTTCTTTTGGTGAATATCCATCAGCAAGCTTCCTTTAATCATTCCTTTGACTGTATGAGATTCATGAACAAGAATTTCAGGACACCAACTAGTTCGATGCCCATTCTCAACATAATGTACAGCTATTCTAGTTGGATTCTGTTTTCCTATATAAATTATAAAATTCCAAGTATATCCATTTATGTCTGCTACTTTATACATTTTAACCCCATATTGTGGGCTTTGCCTGGAACGTATTGTCTAAAGGAGAGTCGACCTCACCAGGGCACCGTTGTTTCATGGACGGTGGTGATAGAACCGGGCGTATAAATCAACTTAAATCTAGCTTTCAATAGGATCAAAAGTGGATTCAGCTTAGCTAGTTTATCTTGGTTCGTATCCTGTTCCTCATTGTCAGAAAAATGCAAAAAATTGAGAAGTAATTCGAATTTGTCTCTCGACATTGTATTTTGAATGATTTCCAGTCAAATTGTTGGGGATAGTCATCGAGATGGGCTTAGTGCAAATGCCAAAAGCAGACTACTACTGAAGCAAAAGTCAATTATATGGATTGGAAATCATTCAAAATACAATGTCGAGAGACAAATTCGAATTACTTCTCAATTTTTTGCATTTTTCTGACAATGAGGAACAGGATACGAACCAAGATTACACGGTAGGTCGGAGTTTTTTTACTTCATCAATATGCATTATTTGTCCACGATATGAGTGTGTAATTGGATGATGCTCGATAAGTGTTGCTGATTTATATGCATCGAATTCCTTTTTCAACTGACGAGATAGATCTTGAATAAAAAAACCGAAAAGAAATGTCATGTGAATATTATGTTGACGAAGACTTTGATTTAATAGATTGTACAAAAATGTCGGACGTGTATACCACCATACAGCTTGATTTGATCTATACGTTGTTTCGAATTCAGATAGTATACGAAGTTCGGATGTCTTTTCTTCGTAATAAATTTTCAAGAATTCAACAAGTCTACGGCAGGAATCTGTCGGATACGGCAATGACACTATTAGACGAATAAATCCGTACCACCAACTATTATTATAAATGTCTGTTGATGCTTCAGTCTTGTCGAATTCATTAAAGTTAACTTGTCTTTCCTGTTTCTGATATTCATTGACGTCCGTGGACAAATCATTCAATAGAATAGAAATCTCTTTGTAATTTTCGACAACCTATATGAAAAATAGAAGAAGACAGAAGCACTACTGTTTAAATAAGTCTTGTTTGAAAAAAAGTCATATGATTAGGTCATACTTTTGAATAGTTTGAGAAGCATTTTGAATGACTGTCTAATTCAGATATGATATAGATTTTTGGGATATGTTTAAGACAATCTATTCGAGGAAGAAATTCTTGTGCTAGTTTTTCTCTAAACACTAAAAATGTGATCGTATTATGTGTTTGTTCGAGATATTTTTGAGCATCTTCATCGTTGTCAAATATTTTTGTATAATCAACAATTTTTCGTAGAAAATCTGTACGAATGGTATCTTGTCGACTAAAATCCGGATCGATCCATACTAGTTGATATGATTCAAGATTGACTTGTCGATTGTTGGAGACCAATTGGTATGTGGTACTTGAGTTCGCAGCCTTACTATCTGGCAAGGTTCTCTCGAACGAGTATTTTACGCAACTCATCTTCTCATATTTCTTATCCCTATATTGAAAATGATGGAGTATGTTTGATTAACTTCTCCTAAAAACGTTGATCAAATGAAAATGTTTGTCTGCGTACTTTTTGCTTTTGCTTGTTTGCTTAATGTGATGGTTTTTTCTTTACTTTTTCTCGTCTCATACAAGACGTCCTAACAGAAGAATTATACAGTCTTTTATTTATCTTATAGTTTTTTAAGCACAACCAAAAGAAAAATTACTATCTTAAGGGGTGCGGGTGGGGGTGTGAGCGAGTTCTCCACAAAGATGCAAGAGTTCAGAAGCATGTCATCATGTTGTCTGCCCGCGAGTTCATTCAGAACTTGAAGTAAATGCAACCACGTGAATATGCATTCACAAACACGAAAGGCTTGTGAAGGAAGATTGTAAAATCAAAGTAGGAGTCAAATCTACATCTCTCGATAATCGATCAGCGCTCCTCCGCCTCTAGCGAATAGAGATTCGTTTGCGAATCGCAAGACTTTCTCTAAAGAAGAGTGTAGCTAGTAGTATATTCCTCGCTATGCCTGACTTTGAGAACATTTACGTCTCTTAAATTGTAACCGCCAGAAAGATGATAGTTTTGAGAATGTCGAATTTTTCATGTTTTCAACGGTGATATTTTGCTGGTGCTTGCAATTCAAGAGATGTAAATGTTCTCAGAGCCAGGTATAGCGAGGAATATACTACTACCTTCACCCTTCTAGAGTTATCGGCAAGATGAAAAGCAAAAAATGCGTTACGGAATTTCCATCGCCGGCAGAGATGGCTGGCAGTGCTCCACTGTATATTGTTTGTTATTGTCCACGTATTTCCTGAGATGAAGGTACCCTCACCCACAGTTTTTAACAGATATAATTTGCCAAATAGGGACGTTACAAGGTAACTCAAAAGACATTCTATCACTGAAAGATTCAATACTGCTTATTTGGCTTGATCAAAAGAGCTACTTTCTCACCAGTGGGAGTGAACAGTGGTTGCCGTTGTCTCCTCCGCATACATATCCTTCCCATTCTCTAACCTGACCTAAACTCAATGCAATGGTGAGTGAGGGTTTGAACGCTGAGAATGATCGAGATATGTTGAAAAATCCTGGATAGGCCACTGATTCATATCGTTTTCATAGTGTGTATACATCACCATGTGAAAGGCAGATTTCGTGCAGATGACATGAATGCTTGATTACTTATGAAGAAAGCGGTATATAATAACTAAAAGTGATTGGCTTTTTGTAAAAATGACCACGTGTATTCGAAAAAAGGAATCGTTTCCTTCCCAACGAGCAGTGTCTTTCATATGGAAGAGAATGAAAGGAGGAGAAAGGGTGACAATGTACTGTCAGAGTGTAAAAGAGAGCATATGTATACACACTTAAAGATGATAGGTACTAGTGCAATGGCGCTAGTCAGTTCAGTACAAGATAGAACTGTCTTACAGATAGAGTTTGAAACGAACTATAACAAAGTTAACATATATTAAAGCGCTACCTGTAAGTACTTAGACCACGCCACGAATAGATTAGAAACCACATTTTTGAGAAAACGATAAAGAATTCTAAAAACCGTTTTTCCACATGTCTTCAAAGACTTGAAGTGAAAAGGCAATTTTCTCATAATTATTAACGCCGTCACTACTCACAAGACAACTAGACGAAGTGTCACTCAGGCGCCGAGCAATTTTTCCCTCGAAATAATTTTTATACTCTGCAAGAGGACATTTTGACTCATGTTTCCAGAAGAAAATCTCAGATCGAGTTTTTGTCAGAAAAAATTGATCTTTCTAGGAGGCCTCTTTAAGCCTACCTTTGTTAATCCTTCAGAGAATCTCAAATCAGCTGGCTAGTGGCCGTATTATCCTGTGTCCAGTTGTATTTCCTATTCGACTGCAGCAGGGACTCGACAACGACCACATTCTCGATTCACATCACACTCCATATTTATGTCGATGTCAACGACAATACGACAGCAAAAGCTAATCAGAGATCGTCATGACAGATGAGCATGAATCAGATATGTTTTACATACTGTGGATCAACAAATGAGACTTAGGAGTACAGCAACGATTCGTGTTCACCAGCTCAGTTCAACACCAGTGGTCGTACCGTTCTATGATTCCTATTAGAGTGGGAATATATAATTGTTCATTCTCGACTGGAGTCAGTCGATGATCTAATACGATTTGGTGTTCAAAAAGTAGAATCGAAATTATATAAGCTTTTATACATTTTCTCATATGATACGCATTACTAAAAATGTTCAGCTCGTTAAGAGATCGTCAGTTCTATAGTTTTTCATTTATGGTCAAAAACTTATAGGTGATGTTCTACAAGTAATTATACACTGAAAAATTTTGTGTAGAAACTCTATCTGAATCAATCAGGCTAGTTTTTGGTTCAGGGATACAGGATATTTTATATACTTCTAGAAGAACAATTGACAGACATTCCTTTAGCAAGTACAACTATTGGCTCCAGTGCAATGTTGCCTTCTGTAACTTTACCAAGAATACTTAAATGGCTAGAAACTCTTTCATAGTCGCAATTTTTCAATTAATATTTTGTTTCGTAATAGTGGAGCCATTAGCTTAGAAAAATATCCTAAAATTTGTTATTCAACTAATTTTTAACAGAGATATGAAGATTATGAGAGTTGCTGTGTTGCTAATTTTGGTTTATTCTCATCCAAAGCATCAACCTGTACTATACAGAAGCGAGGAGAGAAAGAATGATGAACATTTGGCTTATATACAAATTTTCATAAAGTCTGTAAAGACTTTTCAGGATGTCATAAACATTCAAAGGTTTATTAAAAGTAAGAACATAACAAAATAATAAAGATTTACAGCGGCAAGATTTAAAAAGAAGGATTTCATACTTTTGAAGGTGAGCGTATATTATTCTATGGGCAACAGAGTATATTGTTCTTTATTTTTAACGTTAGAGTGTCCTAATCTATGATTACATTGAAAAAGTTTATCATTTTTCTATATAACAGTCTATTAATTTAATATTTTAGTAAAAGTGCTAATGTTTCTATGCATTAAACTTGTTAATATTGATGTTTCCATTGCAATTTGATACTCTTTTTTTGAAAATTAAAATAGTATACTAGAATGTTTATAATAGATCTTATTGCCATTCTAAATGAACAGTTCAACAATACCGTACATAATAATTTTTACACATTGATTTCCGCAACAGAAGTAAACCACTATATACATAGATGTATTTGTTTATTTATTTCGTTTGCTAGTTCTTTAATCACTCAACTCGACCTCTAGATTCTATGAGAATCCATCAGATCTAGCATGAGATTAAATGATAAATGTACATCCCTTCCACGCAAAATTAATAGAATACTATCAGGATTTCATAAAAGTTTCTCTTTGTAGATTTACTACTGGCAAACGTCATATGATGCTTAGAATTTTATCTATTAGTTTATACATATTTAAAATCAAATAATTAGTTTTCATTAGTATCAACTAAATTTGAAGATAATAAGTGTAAATAGTACATTAGACAGAAAGTACGCAAATACAATACTTACCAGAAGGATTGCTAATGGCTGAAGATTGTGTAATTATCGCGATAGTATTTTATAGTATGCGTTCCCAAGTTTCACAGTAGCAACACGGACGTTTCAACAGACTACTGTTGCTTATATAGTCAATGTAGTTTTTTCACAATGAAAATTTTTACCTAGATGTGGAATGGATGTCTAGTAACGTTGATGTTGTGTAAGTAGGAATACCTTCATGTAATTTTAATTGAATGGCGAACGGTTGAAGCAAAAGTAAGCTCGAAGTGAACGTATTGTTTATTCAGACATAATTACATCTTATGTGAACTGGAAAAAGAACATATTCTGAAAATTAATCATTGTCGGATGCAAAACTATAAAAAAGGTTGGTATTTATGAAATTAGGATACCGGTAGTATTATTGCAAAAGAAATTTTTCTAGACACTTCTGTAGAGAACAATAACCAGAAGTGCACCAGAAAAGCAATACTATCAGCCAAGAAATTCAATGTTTATGTGTATACAGTAGAATTTTGCAACATATATTCGAAAATGTTCAAGTTTACTCAAGACTTTGATGACAATTCCTGACAGTGTATCTCTTGATCGTCGGCTCTGCTATATCCTATAACAACCATTCCAAAAGCGTCAGTCGAGACTCGAATTCAATACAATGGGCTAGTTTCTATGGAATCGCATTCTACAGCGTCACGCTAACATAACTTCAAGGATCGAATCCATTCGATTACTCGTTTAAGCAAGATCGAAACGCGTCATGACTTGCTTTGACTCACCTTCCAATACCAATTCCAACATTCTCTTCAGAGGAACAATACCAATAGAGCTAATTCATACATATGATTTTAATTGTTCATCACAATCATTTGATTTTCTTCCTACATTTCCAAAGGATGATAAGCAACCAATCCACAATACAGATCAATTTTGTAATTCGTTAACTCTGGCTTTCATTTAAATTAGAATTTTTCTTTAATTATTTCCTTTAATTCTTCCCTAATTTGTCTCTGGTGTGTTATCATCTTCATCCTGTTCCTTTTTTGTACAGAGTGTCCTGATGAGTGTTTATATTTTAATAAATAACACGAAACGCGTCGGCAAAATCAAAAATTCTGCATTTATCTGAAAATTTTCTCAAAGCACTATACAGAAAATGTCTGAAATTTGACATACAATCGATTGCTGAAAAGTAAAAGTTGAGAGTAGCAGATTAGTTTGTCTTTTCTTCAAAAGAGAGATTGATCTGTTTCTCAACTTATTTTTGCCAACCTTCAGAACTTTAACTACATGCGCTTCAGGATAAAGTAAGGAAGGACATCTTAATTACTTTGATTACCAACGAGTAAACAAACGAATTCGTGGTCGATGCACAATCCGTTAATAAACTTAAAAGTACAGAAGTTACTGTTACTTTACAGGAACGCCTTGCCAATTTATTCTTAGAATTCGTCGGTAACATTTCATTTCAAATGCCAATATTTTTTTCCTGTCTGCTTCTTTTAAGGTCCATGTCTCATAGATGGCCAAGTGCAGACTTTATTCGGCGAGTGATTTTACTGTTAGAAGTATATTCGAAGGTTCAGCGGATACATAGTGAGTTGCGTAATTTTCTGATCTTATGACTTTCTGACTTTCTGATTATGTGTACGTGAAGGTATCATCTAACTTATTATTAAAGGCTCGTGCGCGTAGCACATGATCGATAAATTATGATTTTTGTTTGTGTTCTTTCACTGTATGATTTTATGGCGTATGTATATGTCCATTAGTTTCGTTTCGACTAGTGTTTTTCGGCCGTATATTTTTTTATTGAGGGGGAAAGAACAAATAAAATTGTCAGAAAGTCAGAAAATCAGAAAGGCAGAAGATCAGAAAGTCACAAACTCAGAAAGTCAGAAGATCAAAAAGTCACAAACTCAGAAAGTCATACGATTAGAATATGATATAGTCAAAGGATATGGAGACGAATAGGTGAATAGCTAGCTGATAGAAAGCAGAAGATCAGGATATGAAACTGCATTACAAGCACCGTAGCGAAATGGCGTTTCGCATCGTGAGGATGAGACCCCGCATAAGATGATTTAACTCGCGGAATAACTTTCAGGCTTGGACAGCGCTCCCATGTCTCTGACGCGTATAATAGGACGCAGAAGACGCATGTTGTTAAGATTTTCAGTTTGTTTTCTGTCTTCAGTTTTTTACTTTTCCAAATATGTTTCAATGAAGCTAATGCACCTGTAGCTTTTCCTATTCTCCTTTTGATTTCCTCTGAGCAGTTATTATCCCACGTGAGTAAGCTACCAAGGTATTCAAATTTCTCTACGTTTTCTCTCGTACTGGCTGCTACTTGGATGCTACTTTCAATATTCCTGTCTCCAAATACCATAGTTTTAGTTTTATTTATGTTCAGTATCAGTCCAGATTGTTCAGCAACTGTCTTTATTAGCTCAATTTGGCGTTGGAATGAGCTAAGATTTCCATCTACAAGATCGATATCGTCGGCAAATCTCAAGTTGTTTATAATCACTTCGCGTTGATCCCGCAGATGTTCTGTCTCACCTGGTCCATTACTCTTTCTAGATATGCGATGAAGAGGAGTGGTGACAGAGGATCGCCTTGTCTAGTTCCTACGTCTGTTTGAAACCACTCGCCATAATCGTTACTAATTCGAACAGCTGACTGTGACTTTTCGTAGATCTTTTGTAGCAGTGTGACCATTTTTGCTTCTACGCCGTAGGATTTTAACATAGCTCAGATAATTTTATGTTTAATCGTATTGCATGCTTTTTAGAAATCAATGAAACAATTATATATTTTCTTTCCCTGTCATTTTGCTTTTTCAGCCAATAATCTGAGTGTCAAAATTTGATATACGGTGCTCCTGTCTTTCCTAAATCCTGCCTGTTCATCGGAGAGGTACGGATCTAGATGATTTTTTAATCTGCTGAGTAGTACTACTAGGAGTACTTTTCCTGTATGACTGATAAGAGAGATCGTTCGGTAATTCGAGCAACTGCTGAGATTTCCTTTTTTCGGAATAGGCACCAGGATGGATTTGCCCCATTCTTCTGGAATTATATCCTCATGTCATGCTTTATTACATAGATTGTGGATTTGACGTGCTAACTGTTCGCCTCCAGCTTGTAGCATTTCCGCCGTTATACCATCTGACCCTGGACTCTTGTTTCTTTTTAGTGCACGTATTGCTGTTTGTACCTCTGAATTCAGGATATCCTGGGATTCTTCGTTTCCGGGAGGTGTGATGTCTTCAAGTTCTTTAACCATCGCGTCTCTGCCGCCAGAATCTTTATATAGACTGCTACAATACTGTGTCCATCTTTGTTTTATGTCATCCTTTGCCTGTAGCATTGTGCCCCGCTGATCTCGTATCCCATTCAGCCGAGGTACAAATTCGCTTCTTAATGTTTTTAATAGGCTGTATGCTTCTCTAGTATTTCCAATATTTAAGCCTTTTTCAGCTTGCTCACATTGATCGTTTATCCAATGCTCTTTATCCTGTCTTGCAGATTTTTTGACTCTCCGACATGAGTCTTTATATTGCTGTGCATATTCTATGGAAACGTTTTTCGTCAGCAAGTTATACTCGCTTCGGAAATCCAGGGTTTTTTAGTTTTTCTTTTTGCAGGTATCGTTGTCTCTACTGCACCTCTAATGGCCTGTGCTATTTTGTTGGCATGCTCTTCCAGGTTACATGTTGGCTCTATGTTTTTCATGTTGTTAGATAGTTTATTTCTGGATGATTGCCTTATTTTCTCATCTCTCAATCGGTTCCCATCAGCGGTGTAGTATTGTTGCGACTTATTGTACATTTTCTTGAGTCGCAGTTTGATGTTACATAAGACTAGTGAATGATCTGAGCTTATGTCTGCACTCTGAAATGTTCGACAGTTGGTGACCGATGTCTTCCATCTACTTTGAATGAGAATCAGATCAATCATATTCTTGTGAATGCCATGTGGTGCTGCCCAAGTCCATTTTCTGTTAGGTTTCTGTTGGAACCTTGTATTACATATGTAGAGATCGTGTACGGTTGAAAATTCTAGGGCCGTTCTCCGCGTTCGTTTCTATCACCATACCCATATTTACCCATAACGGATTTCCAATCTGCATTTTCGCTACCAATTTTAGCGTTCCAGTCTCCTGTCAAAATGATTATATCCTTTTTATCTGTCTTTGTTATTACTTCCGTACTTAATCGTACCGAAATTATTCGTGAGCTTATTGGATTATATCCTATTAACGCCTTTTTTGCTTGTGCGCTTAATAAGAAACCGACACCCCTCATATGTACAGTCTCTTCTCCTGACCAGATGAAATCTGCGTGTGGTGTTTTACCTTTTCCTGTCCATCGCACTTCAGAAATACCAATTACATCATATCTGAAACGTTTCATTTCGTTTCGCAACAATTCCAATTTTCCAGCAGCCCATAGGGTCTGCACATTCCATGTTCCTACTGTCAAAGAATTTTTGGCAAGAGTTAGTTTTTGCGTGTATTTGTCGTATAGTTCGTGTATGAGGTTTTCCCAGTCGCCAATTTATCGATTCTGCCCTGGTCACTCAGCAGAGGACGCGGACCTTGTTTTACCGGGCGTCGTCCGAGCCGGTATGAATTCTCTCTGAAATCGTTCATGGTTGATTTCTTTCGTCTTGTTCTTTTTACAGACGGTGGTATCTGCACACCTTCCGTCTAACACTCCTCCTTTATCCGGACTTGTGACCGACACAGAGTCCGCCAAGCAGCGGTCTCCATGGTGGAGTTAATGTATTTCTCACATATTGGTAATTCATCATTAAAAAAGAGATAATTTATTGTCGCCGTACCGTTGGTCTTGATCCATCTGAATTTATTACTCATGTTTTCGTCATAGCTTGTAATGGATGATGATAACTTGTTAAGCATAGATTCGTACAAAGAAAGGAACGGGAATGATCGACCCATTGATCAAATATTACCTAACACTTTTTTTTCTTCAAGGCAAAATTGAGTAAGAAATAAATCTAGATTAATATAAATTGAAATAAAATTATTCTCAAGATAATAATAGTATCCACATCACTATTAATCATATCAGTTTTTACGTTATAAATATTTGTAATATAAAAGTAGAAAAGACCTTTCTGTCGTCAGTTAAAATCAGATAAAGCTTTTTGTTATGTTGAATGATAAAATACACGACAGAACGAATAAAAAATAATGAGTGAAGACAAACATTATGCAATAACGAACAAAATGTGCCCATGTTATTTTTTATCAAATAGTATATGCACATGGCGTCGCCGTCATCGGCTTTCGAAACATTGTCCGATGAAATTCTTATGATTATTATGCGATATTCTGGCAATGTTACTTCCGTCTTTCGTACATTTTCTGGTCTGAATCAACGTTTCAATCAAATTCTTGTTGATCGACATTTACATCTTCTCACAGATTTCTTACATATCAATATTCGACAAAGTAACTTCAATTATTATTACACTACTCCATTATTTCATGCGTTATCACAACAATTATGCTCATTACAAGACAATGATGACCGTGAACGTCAAATCGACCAATGTTTTGAAAAACTAACCAGCTTTCATATTCAAGAAATAACTCGTCAAATTAAAGATCAATTTCGATTTAGTCGAGAACAATTCCATTCGATACGTGTTAATCTGAGTGATGAAGAAATTCGCTTTCGAGATGCAGCATTGAAAAGAGCCTTCAATGATTTACAATTTCATTCGCTCAATCACGAACGTCTTCAACAAATCGAAAATCTCGTGATTGGCACTGGTGCTCGTCTCGAATGTACTGATAATGAATTAGGTGAATATAATCTAGCCAAAGCACTCAATAAACTTTTATTAGCTCATCTCTATACTATTGGATATCCGAGCCAATTGTGTCTTTATTCCCTTCACAGATTATTCAAAGCACTGATTGTTTCAAATCCAAATCTAGTCAACAATAAAGACTATGTCGGTAACGGTGGTTCTCCTGTGTATTTCTTTCTCAGTCATGCAATTTTTACACTACAAGACTTCTATCGTTCTTCAAGATCACTGCCGATTAATATACAAAAATATCAAATTGTACTGGAATTATTACTCTTTATCATTCAGTATCTAAAACAAATTTCTAATAATAAGTTATGGGCAAAAGATTGCGTTTCGAATTGTTTACGTGTAGTGACTTCGATAAATCATGAGGTTGATGAAAAAATGTATATTCAGTACAGTCAAATGGAAGTATTGAAAATGTTATTTGATGAAATGATGCGACAAGATAGGCCATCGGATGATTATTGGAATTGTATGTTGCAAGAAGGACTGTCGAATTTAATTGTCACTGGTCGATCTGATATTCTTCATTATGTTTATTACCAAAGTAGTTTCATGCTAAATTTCGTTGCTGATACACGCCATTGTCACAAATTCATTGACACAATGACTGGAATTCGAGATAGACGACGAATATTTCAACATTTTCTGGACGAGAACTTGTTTGAACCATGGTTAAGAAGTGCTGCATTATTATTTATTCTATTGAAAAAAAAAGAATGTAAATGGATTAAAAAATTATTCCGAGCTGACCCAACACTAGTTCATCGAGTGGATGAAGATGGTAATGATCCATTACTTTATGTTTGTCTTAAAGTGAACGGTTGTCGACATCGTCTGATCGAATACTTAATTGGTATAGGCAGTGATTTACATAAACGAAATATTCATGATGACCATTTCATCCAAGCCATTGAACTGAAACGAAACAGAAAATTACTGAAACAATTAGTTGAACATGAAATAGTAGCAAGAGAAAATGAAAATGGGACAACTACAAGTGTTATTGACTAAGCGATCGATTCTTTTCAGTCAAAACTAAGATCTTATCCTTACTGATCTTAGATTTATGCATCAACGATCAACATGAATACTTTTGGCATGAATATTCTCTTCAATCGATGTTCGATCTACGGGATCAATATCATTATTATTACTCATTTCATTTTTGCTCAGTGGAGTTTCTTTCAAATATTATTAGATATTCTTCATGATGAGCTTCAATTGGTTTATTTCGGTTTTTTTTCTTGGCAGGCAATCGATGTTCACTATCGTACTTTATTTCATATCTGTCTTTACTCGGTTGTGTCCCGTTCTACTAACTAAACTGAAAGATATGACTACTGAAAACATGACTATATACATCATGTCGAATCCAATGATACGGACGATTATAAATAAATATTCCTCTAGTGATGCTTTGAAAGATAGTCGAGAATTCATTGATCAACTAACTCATCGGCAACTTAGATACCAGTGATGTCATCGATTCGGTTTCAAACCGAACCTTGAGGGTATGAGGGTGAGGGTGAGGGCTGAAACAAAGGAGTGTGCTGGAAGATCCTTGTAAATCTTGCTACACCCTCATATAATTATGGAAGTAATATCTATATATTTAAAAAGTAGACGTTCCTATTTTAGAGATTTTGAATTATTTTTTAATTCATTTTCGGCATGAACTCAGCAACATCTGTGTCTGAATATCAGAAACTAGAAATTCTTTATTTTCATAAAATAGCTTTCAGTAGAGTTTATGTTAATTGAAGTTTAAAGTTCATAAAATCTAAGGCGACCGGAAAAGTCTACTTGTACAACAAGACAGTTTTTACCAATCAAAACTGTCCGTGTGTAGTCGTGTGTATGGTAAGAAATTGTTTTTTTGAGTTCAAGTTACGAATCAATCAAAAGTATCCTGTTATCATTTACAATAGTAAGGAGATACTCGTTATTTGGTAGTACTCTATTATAAATAGGCTGTCGTTGTGACGTAAACGTTTGTAAAACTTGCATGGAGCATCGATCACGTAACTGTAAACGGTAGTTTATGTATCCTTCACCATACACAACAACTGCGAAACGTGAGCCATCATCAGTATAGTTTATCGAACTGATTCTTTCCGTTTTCTCGCAACTTGCAGGAAAACGATGTGTTCTTATTACCAGTCAACTAGATATGTTGTATTCTCTGACGAGAACTTCTTTGTCCCACATGATTAGTACACTACTGCTGCCGTGACAGTCACCAATTATTGGTGCTTGTTCAAATTCTTTCAACGTCGTGATCCTTTCTCTAGTCTCTATGATAGCAAATGAATAAAGACTATGAAGTCCATCTTCTAAGCCAGCAATAATAAACTGATTTATCTGAAAACTGTTCTTTTCCATTTTTATCAACAAGATGCAAAGTCTTAGTATTGAGGTCTGTGTGGAACAAGTATTCCTCATTTGTTGCCATTGTAAAAGCAAGCATAGATTCTGCTTTCATTTCTAATTTCGGTTGATGATTTAAACAGTCAAAGTTCAAAATTACCGGTTCGTTCCTCGGGTGAGCTGTATTAAAATTTGAGTTCATCGGTGGTGGAATAAATGTTGCTGAGGGTTCAACTTGTCGGACATGGATTGTATGTAAACCGTGCCCTTGACTAATTTTCCCTAGAACTTCAAAATAACTGCATGGTAGTAGTAAAATTTCATTTTCAGATGGGAAA
>CAJNOQ010006202.1:0-14010 GCA_905250885.1 Didymodactylos carnosus
AGTTCCAGTTATTACTATGTCCCGTTAGAAACCAATGTTCAGCAATTCTTGAAAAGCCTTGTCGAACAAAAGCTCTCTTATGTTCATCTTCTCGTTTAGAGATTCCACGACTAGTCTGACCAATGTATATTCCATTGCAATCATTACAATCATATCCATATACGACTCTCTTTAAATCTGTACTTTTTGCTTGAAATGTTGACCTGAACATATTCGGCAAACGGTTATTCGATTTAAAGGAGAAAGTTACTTCTTTCAAGGGGTGTTTAACTGATCATGTCATGGTTGACTAATAATATCGGTGGACATACGAAAAGAGCTGTGACAACAGGTTTTGTTATTGGTTTTGGAAATATTAGTGGCATCGTGGTCGGTCATGTAAGTCATGGAAGGAAATAATATCCGAGAATGAATTTTTTTTCTGAATCTGAGAAAATTTCTGGCTTAGGTCATTTCTAGATATGTCATAGGCTATGTACTGAGCATTTCGTATCTAACGTATCAGTCCGTTTCGTGTACTGAAGTTTGAGCATGCAAAGAGTAGATGATGATCATCATTATGATTCGTCGATGGTAACAAAGACTAGGTTACCGTAGCTGATAACTGGCGAAAGTTTCACTTGTTGATCATAAGAGATAGTCTAGCTGTCACTATACAAGATTTCTGGTTCAATCAAGAAATTATTCGACAATACGAGGAAAAAGTTTGGATATCTCCTCTCTCAATCCCTTCATATCTGAGTAAAGTGTGTCTTGTATGCTTTTCAATGCCGACGGTTTTCTTTCGAAGGATGGTACATTTTCAAAATAACCGCATTTCTAAGTTAAATAATAGCAGTTTCATAAATATTCTATATTGCGAAATAGAAGTATTTTGTTTGACTAAAACGTTTATCGCATTTAAAGGATTTAAAATATTTCTGACAAATAGTACTTAAAAGTCGATTATATTAGGACATATTTTTAAAAAACTGTCAGATGACAATATTTTTACCTGAGCACTACAACTGACTTCGAATTCGTATATTAAGGCCCCCTCAGAAATGGGAATTTTCGATCAAAAAAATCGGTTTTGAGATACGCACATGGAAAGATAGCCTGAAGTGTGTACTTCCAGAACCTGTATTACTTTTGGTTACAAAACTGGTTTTTCGGGGATTTTGAGCAAGTTTTCGAAGAGCCTCGAAAACTCAGGTCTTCAAATAATAGTGTTTTCCTGGATACTGATGGAATTAAAATTTTTCTGAACATCCAGCTTTGTAGAGCAAACGTTTCTGATTAAAATAAAACCCTGCACAACTCTGTATGATCTTGCATCAAAAAGTTACAGGCATTTTCCTACAAGTCCTAAAATCGAGTTTCAAACAGCGTTTAATACACCTTTTTCTCTATATAAGAGTTACACCTGAAGTGCGCCCCACGATTTTTAATAGCGGTTTGTCGTAGAGAATTCATTCTTTTTTTGTTTAGAAGAGGAAAAGAAACTACATGGACTGATCGGCGTCGATTTTTTGAATTAGGTCTTAGTTTTTTGTCGAACTGATGATTTTTAGAAAATCCAGAAGGCTTTTCCGAATTTTGGAGATTGTTGGTTGTCTGGAAAACCAATAAAGGCTTAATCGAAAATCGGCGCCGGTCAGTCAATGTAGTTAGGTATCGAGTTTAAAATAAAACAAACCCGAACTCTCCAGCTTGAAGTATATTAAAAAATCTTGGGACGCACTTCAGAGTCCTTTTTGGACCTTGATCTCTGGAAACTCCTAAACCGTAAGACTTGGAGACAAAAAAATTTTTTCATTCCAGTAACTCATTGTGCCTAACATTTATGGAAAGTTTCGTCAAGATCGAATGTACGGTATCGGAGATAAATTCGGCGGGCCCTTAATCAAACATTCGCAATAGTACGACTTTGAGTATGATACATCGAAGGAAAATAAGCAGGAGTTCATACTCTCAAATTGGTCTAAGTCAAAATAGAATCTTTTTGATGGTCTATAACATAGCTAAATCATTTTGATATTTAATTGATATTGTATATCTAAATTTGATTGATACTTTAGATTTATCGTGCCGAAGATGCACCGTTCTTCATTAATGGTCATTTGATTAGTCTCAGTTTTATGTGTTCCATATTAATTGTTTCCTTAATATTAAAATTTAGTTTATTACGAGGAAATCGACGACGAGAAAATTTACCATCAGAAGAACATAAACAAGAAATAGAGCGATGTGCACAAGAACCCTGTGATTCAGTAAGATAGAAGAAAAAAAAATAGATCTTATTTTATTTTTATTTCTCCTTAGCATCTTGATTTTAAATACACCACATGACAACGACTAACAATACTGAATAGATATTATATTAGTGAACATGAAGAGGAAAGGGTATATTTATGTAAAACAATAGAGCAGGATTTCACGTGAATGTGCAGTATAAAACATCGGTTGAATTTTTTTGTACAAAGCAGACATGTTTTCAGGATGAAAAAGATTAATATTTTCATTTTGGATGTCATGTTTATTTTACTACTTCTAAGTAGTAAAATATACTCTTGGAAAAATAAATAAGTGTCTGTTTTGACGATCAATAAGGCGATTTTATTATTGCAATAGAAAATTTGAAACAGCTGGACAAGAACAAAAGCTAACCATGAGTCTTTATACAGTACGTGAACACTTAGAAATACGAGTAAAGTTCATCTAAATCTGTACGTATATATAATTCGATGAGTTTTACTCTACAAACACTCGTATATATCAATTATTTAATAAAATTTCTCTCGCGGAGTATCAATTTTGAATAGCATGTCTGTAAGCTCTACATACTCTATTTACAGAGTATATTCAGATTGACATATGCATATATTGACATAATATTCAGTATTTTCTTTCGAACCTTCTCGCTTCACCATCAGCCAGTTTTTATTCTTAATGAGAGAAAAAACGTTTTTTCTCTCATTAAGAATAAAATCTGGCTGTTGATGCAGCGCGAAACTTTAAAAGCTCTTTAAAATTGTCTATTCAATTATCTCAATATTAAAAATATTGTGTCAAACCATCTGAATAATCGGATATTGAAATGGTGGAAGAAGTTTATTCTCTACATCTCTAATCAATAATAGGACGCAAATGAAATAGATAGAAATATATGTTCGAAAAACAGATTTTTCGACAGTTTAACTTGCATCGGAATTTGTAGGATGACCGATGCCGACACTTATCCGATCGGCTCGTAAGTGTTTTTAGATGTCTTCTTAGGTCACCAAAATTGGTACGTATATTTTGTCCAGCTTAGGATTAGACCGATTCCAAAATAACGTGCAAATGTGAGTTTTTTCATAGATACGATCCATGATTTATTTGACTGCCAATATATCTTTTGATTTCCTCTGAATATGAAACAATCATGAAGTTTTCAATAGACCGTGTTTTCCATACGTCTCAGATTCGTTCCATACGTTGTCAGATGAACTGTGTCGTAGTTTCATGATTTTCCATGATGCCAATTCATTATCTACGAGGTGTAAATTATTAAATGATTCACAAGTAGAAACATTAACAACATATTTAGTACTGGTGATAATACTATTACTCCAATACACTGCTGGAAACCGAAGAGCTTTCTCTGTCGAGTGAGACAACAGATTTCGTGGCTTGTCAAGCATAATTTCGGCCAACTTTATATCTACAAGAGCAAGTTGATTTTAGCACGAATTTCTAACACCGTTTCAGTGAAAAAGACACTCATGTCTTCGTTTTCTACAAGTCTGAAGTGAGACATGTCCCTCTGCACAGAAAAACTGCTGTTACAGCTGCTTTTCCCTTATTTGTTATGTCGTAACTCAAATAACGAATGTCATTTCTGTTGAATCATGACGAAGGAAAAGAAAAACAGAAAGGAGTGATGTCATCATAGTTACACTTGAATGACGCTGACAAAAACATCGCGTCTATTCAATCCGCTGTTGCAACTGATAGCAGAACGAATACAAACGTCGATTTGATATCCTAAAAAGGAATGCAGCATGATTTATCCGACCGACTGCTTACTATTTCTGGCAACGATGAATGTTTGAAGCAAGCACAGAACGGTAAGTTGATCATGTGTTCTTCAACCACATTTATTGTAGCATACACCAAATCGGATGAGTGTAATATCTTGAGAATAGGGGAGAGAGAGATAACATCCATGGTTATGCGCACAGTAAAATGCTAATGGCTGGCTATCCATATTAGGCTGAGAGGATAGAACTGGGACTCATACTCAAAAGAACAATCATTGGATGTAACACTACTAGTCAAATTCGAGAGGGAGTAATGCACCTTGCCATTCTCCCCACTTTATGCTTCAGCGCCTCTCTTCATATGAGAGAGACCAAGCATCTAAACTCTTGACAATGCACATTTCTTCAGATGTGACACAATTTCAATGGCTTGCGAACGAAGTTATTCTTGAAATCTTCGAGTATTTGCACGCTTACGATATTCTTCACTCATTCCTTCGACTAAACGATCGTTTCGATGGATTACTCGGCAGTCTACAGTTTGATCTGAAGTTTCATCCCATCAGCAAATCTACATGTGACTTTATCTGTGAACACTTTCCATCAACGGCACAAATTCGGTCTCTGTGTCTGTGTACACAGACCTCCTATTATTTTGATTTGTTCTTCAGCCAGCTTCCCAAATACGCATTGGTAAATCTTCGCTCCTTATTGCTGCTCGCCGTCAAACCAGAACAAGTGATCGAAGTCGTGATGCCACAGTTCTCGTGTATGATACAACTATCGTCGTTCACACTGCGCATGCAATTAAGCGACTTCGATGACACAACGGCTCAGAATGCTTCAAGACAAGTCACTGCCGTCGTTGCAAACGAGTTGAAAGTAAACAAGACTCTCATTCAACTTGAACTTGCATGGAACAAAATATCCGATAGAGGAGGTGAAGCACTAGCAGAAGCACTGAAATTAAACAAGACTCTTACTCAACTTGATCTTAGAGGAAACCAAATATCCGAGAGAGGAGGTGAAGCACTAGCAGAAGCACTAAAAGTAAACAAGACTCTTACTCAGCTTGATTTTAGTCACAATCAAATATCCGCTAGAGGAGGTGAAGCACTAGCAGAAGCACTGAAAGTAAACAAGACTCTTATTAAACTTGTTCTTAGACACAATCAAATATCCGCTAGAGGAGGTGATGCACTAGCAGAAGCACTGAAATTAAACAAGACTCTTACTCAACTTGATCTTAGCGGAAACCAAATATTCAATAGAGCAGGCAAAGCGCTGGGAATAGCGGTGCTAGAAGATGGAAGAATCGTTCTGTAGAATCCTGTTCTTTTGTGTGTGTGGTTGTGGTCAGCGTTTCTTGAATTGTTCAACATGAGTTCTAGAGCTTAAAACATAATGCAGCCATACGAACTGGAATGAACTCCTTATATTCCTCTTTTTTCGTCTTCTCTCTTACAGTTTAAAAAGGAGACAAGCACGATTTCTTGACACTTTAATTGTGCGAGATTCTTTTTCTTTCGTATGCCTGTCACATATCTTCGCCTATTTTCTCTCTGAAATTGACGTAATAATTCACACTTTTTATCGTACATCTCATTCAACTGTATGTGATGTACTAAGGTCGGCTTGTAACACAGTTCAAGGAGAGAATGTTTGGTAAAAATTCTGCAAAGTTCAAAAATTAAGGCTTTCCATCTGTTTTCACCTATTATTAAAAAATTTCCAATTCACTCAAAGAACATCAGAACGAGTTCAGAACTTCAAGATGTAATTCATGCTTTCATTCTCTCCCATTAGCGGTCCACGATGCCGATTAATATTAATCTTTTCGCCACGGTCATCGTACAATGTGTGTTGACATCCTGTACCATTCAGTTAAGTATTTTCTGCTTACGAAAATATGCTTCTAAGTCTTGGTTGTCGAATAGCAAAAACCGCGAGTCTTCATCTACTTTAGTTCAACAATTCTTCAGAGGATGACCATTAGTCTTATATTCTGGAACAGATAGTAGTTTACGTATAAAAATCAGTATCTTTCACTCTTTTCTCTTCCTCGTATAATGGTAGTTAAATTAAGTAAGGCTTACAGCAGTCATATTTGTAACCCACGGCTGCAACTAGAAGCCAAACATTTGAGGGATGTAAAATAAAATTTCTCTAGAATTTTTAATAATTTATGTTGGGCGCTGTATGAGCAAAATAAAAAGATTCATAACTTTTCCAAGAAACAATAAGAATCCACATCCTTTTAGGACTGTTACTAGGACACTTTATCTACAGACAAAGATCATTGAAGTGGCCGTTGGACATCTGGAGAGATTCCCTCGTTAGTATTATTATGCAATTTGTGTCTCGATAGCCGTTTTTTGTCTTTTGAAGAAAGAGCATTTATCAGATAAATGATATTTTCTTAGCTTAATCAGGAAAGATTAGAAACCATGGGATAATATCAAAACATAATAATAGTGACTAAGTCTAGCAATTTATCATTCTTTTATTTTCAGACCGCTACAGTAACTGAATGAACAGTCGGTTAACCGTCGGTAATTTTTGGTTATTTATAACCGCCAAATGCATATATGTAACTCGAGAAATCGCAGGACACAACACAGATAATCAGAAGAAGAAACATGTGGCATACTTCATCCACTAGGGAGTAAACGCCCGATATTAAATTCGTTCGTTATGTCAAGATGTAGATTTATGTATGCTTTTTTCTGGTTCTAGTGGTTTTAGTTTTTTGATTGGCGGTTGACCGAAATCAGTACCCACGTTAATCTTTCAAAGCCAATTTTGTAGGCATACAATAGATGGCGATTTTCTCCATGAAAACGTACGATTTCACAATTTTCAACATCAGATTCGTAATCAGGATAAAATTCTGGTCCAGAAAAACTTTTTCCCCAATTTTTTTGAAGAAAAAAATTTTCCGACTACCCTGGTCCCCCACTTGCCCTAAAATTTTTCGAAAAAGTGAAGCGACAGTTTTGTTCAGAATTCGACGCTGATTCCAAAAATGTATAATTCATTGTATTTTGTTGGGGGACGCAAAGTGGCCTTATCGGCCCACGTCCTTTTATTAAATCCGAGAGAAAAAAGGAAGACTGATAGTAAGAAACGCTACAATTACTTGTATAGAAATCATTATGCTCTCGCGGGGCATAAAAGTAGATTGTTAACTCTTTTTTGTAGTAGGCAACATTGTTACATCAGCAGCTTGAACTTTTGTGATCCGTATCCGACATGTCCGAAATGCTGTTGATTGTCTCCTGTGAAATCCCATCGCGTTTAATTCTCCCTTTGTTTTTGGATTTATCTAATAAACTGAATTTTTAAACTATGGCTAATAATGATTTAAGTGGCGAGCCAAACATTCTGGAATATTCCAGCTAAGTACACATCCACCTGTTACGATTGCAACCGACCGATTGCCGGTTAACCGCTAACAGTGCACGCGTATTTCTGTACATACGTTTCTTCCAGCATCACCTTTTTTCACTAAATATCCACTGTGAAAGATTCATGTACCATTTGATAACAGGACATTGAACAGTTTTCTAATACTTTCTTGTGTAATATTCAGTGTAGAACCCGTAAGATTTCTATTAATGAAACTAATTAAATCTACCAAGATCGCTCCGAAATGGCTAAAATATCTTGACAAAATATCTTGTCTAGAGTCTTCGGAAAACTTCGGAACTCGACTGTACTAGATACTTGCATTTTCCAGCACTTTTTGCATAAATCCGATTTTTAATTCTTGTATATCTTTGTGAAAAAAATCGTAGATTAAAAGATTTTTCACAGTTGAGCAGCCCACACTTTAAACTATAAATGGGACTATTCGACTCACGAAAAATAGAACTTTCGATTTTTAACGAAATGTCCGTCTTAATGCCTACTGTGTGGCCCCACCTGTCTGGATATTGTGACCAGCTAAAGGAAGGAATATTCAAAATTGAATATCTGAAAATTTAGGATTTGGCATAAAGATGCATCGAGACGGAATACTCGATACTCGAAACTTTAGTCTCGAGTCTCGAAAGTTTCGATCTCGTATAGACACTGCCATAGTACAAATACGAGCATCGTAGTTTCATATTTTCCCCATCTAAAAACAAAGAGTGCAATGTTGAATTGGAACTCACCCTTATGCTAGTATATAAAACTGCCAGTATCAAAACTTTCCGAGACTGATAACTTTCTCATACTTTTAATCATTAAAAGTCAAAACTTCATGTAGCGTATAAAGTTAGTTGACTAAATGTTTTATTTTAATTTCTCCAGAATAATGTAGTCAAATGAAATGAAAGAGTATATCATTATCGTCTTAATTATTCGGAACAGTGTAGAATTGTTGAACATTTTAAAGTAAATAAAAAATTCAGGCTTTATATCGTATAAAAAATGCGTTCGATTTTCTGAAATGCCGCTTTTGTACAGAGGGGAACATCTTTAAGAATTTTCTACAAAAATTTCTGAAAGCTGACATTCCTTGAAACAACAGATTCCTCCTATTTTTTTCTGAAAAGTAAGACCTTATGGAGTTATCTTCAGTGCATTCAGCTTTAGTCCAGTCCATCACTATATGTAAAATGACACAAACACAGTGACAGAGGAAAAGTCTTTCTTCACCCATCTCATTAAAAGCAGAAAAAAGTTTATGTATGTGTGTGTGCACCCAGACGAAGATTAGGGTATGAGTAAGAGCCGGACAACGTCTGATCTTTAGTTCGAGTTGTTTACATGTTTATTGAATTCTTCGGATATACCACAGAATGAGATGTTCTAGCATGATTAGTTACCAAATAAAGGGATTTTGAAACGTTTAGAAGACAAATTTTACATAAACAAAAATTGAATTTTGTCAATGGTCGAATTTCTTAATGAGTGACACACCTGTGACTCAGTAATTCGTATTCGTGGTTCTTTGTATTAATTTGATGCAATATTGGCTTAAAAATGTGAGAAATCGTTTTCTTTTCCTTCCTTCCTTTTTTTGCTAGAGAAGTAAAATGACACGTCACACACGAAGGCAACGTCAGCGTTCTTTTGTCACTCTTTGTCACTGTGATTCAGTCTGTAATATATATATATATATATATATATACTTATCGATGAGAATAAGTTGTGTCAATTAATACAAAAGACATATACAAATCAATACTACAACATTTTTCAATCATCAATCACCGACGAATTAAAAACGGTAATAAACTACACAAATTTTCGTTTGTATTTTTGAAGCCATTGAAAAATCCCAAAATTTCAAAAGATAACTAAAAATTAGCTCGATTGATTCCTCTATCGAAAACTAGTTAGCATCCCAAAACAAATAAACTATGTGCGATCTTCGATAAAAAATGTAAAAGAACTGTTTCATAAACTTCTGTAGAAATCATCTGGATATAGCGGTATAATTTGTAATGAAAATTATGAATTTTAACGTCAAACACGATTGTTAACCAAAATGACTATAAAGCTAAAATCCGCATGATCCTAGTATTCAGATAGATTTAGATTCGATTCTAAGACAGCATCGGATCGAGTTTCTTAAGAAGAATGTGGTTTGAAAAATGAAAAAGCTCCAAATGTCTGATTATCTTTTTCGACAACAGAAATGAATCAAGAGTCGATATTCTTTTCTTAATTTTCAGGATAGAAAGTATATCAGTAAAGAGAGATTTATCTTAAGGGGGAAGGGGAGTCCATCCATTTAGATTTGGTTTAAACTTTTCCAGACTGTAGAGAACACTTCAAAATATATACGAAACGAAATATGAACGAAAGATTTTTCACAATTCTTTAAACTGATATTTAAATTGAAAAATACGATTTTAAAACTTTCGTAAAATTTAATTGAATAATTCAGTTTAATGAATTTTGAAAAATCATTCATTCAAATTCCAGAGGATCTGTTTCTGAACAACTTTTGTATCAACACTTTTCCTTGACAATGCTTCTTTCGAGTGAAATTTGGATCAAGGTGTTCTAAAAATACTTTTTTCTCCAAAATTCACTGGCGGATCAAAGCGATGGAACTTAGTCAAAACTTGACAGAATAAAGATACATCTTGATGTCCTCTATGGGTCAACATCAAGATATAAGTAGAAACTTCAAAATTTTATTGAAATTTTAAAGCCGAGGAAAAAATCAAGAAAAAATTTAAAAACTTATTTTCCTCAAAAACTACAAGTCCGATGGCTGAAAAAATTTCAGCATATGTATTTCAAACTGTCTTCTAATAAATGGTAAAAAAACGAGTGAGAACCCTTCTCTTAAGGCTTAACGACTAGGTCTCTCTCTCTGATACATCTTGTATCACCACGATCTTGTTATTAGCAATACGTTGTTCGTACAGACGTCGGCGAACAATTAAATTGTTCACTTGCCGAATTCGTTCACATGTATAAGGACTATTTGTTTCAATCGAATCTATTTTAGTAGGAAGATTCTCCTTAGTTGAGACGGCGACGGAAACGACTTTAATGAAAATTTAATCAGAGTACAGCCATCTTTACCTCGTGACACGACATTACCCAGAGCACGATCCCGACTCTTCCACAAATTTTTCATAGTGCATATTTGGGTATTTTCTGCAGTTTGTCGTGCAAGGTGGGGGTGTGGGCAGTGTGAGAGTGAATTCGAAAAGTAAAATATATTTTCATGATGCGAAACTATATATCTGTAACTGTATCACTCAATGACTGTCCAACAGATAACTTCACTCAGGTTTCATGTCTTTCGCGGTAATGTCGTTTGCGGAAATGTCGGTGTCATCACCTACACCCGTTAATGTAGATCATTTTTGGCAGAAATCGAGTTGTTCTTCAAAACAGAAGTGCATGACGGTTTTCTCTTCTGTGGAAGGTGGTAGCACGATACTTTACACGTATTCCGCTATAAAAACTTGCTGTTTGAACAGAAAAGCTCGCGTCAAGGTTATTTTAATCAATCGTGTCTTTTTCTCCTTCAAATCGACCACTGTACTATAGTAGAGAGCTACATCTTTCTATTTTAAGGATATTAAACATTGTTAAAACGCAGCAATTGAAAAGAAAAAGAATACAAATGAATTTCTTTTTCACTTCTTCAGAAATTTTTTTCCAAACTTGTAGTGTGTTTCTTTGTTAAAACTGGAAAAAATTCTTATTCTAAAATTCGTATTAATACGATTATATTATTTTTAGAATGAAACATGGAAGAAAAATACGTCTCGACTGGGACCCGAATCTAGGATTGTCTGGTAATAGGCCGTAAACTCTAACCACTGAGATACCGAAGCACTGTCTAATAGCATTAATCCTCCATTTTATATGATCGATCCATAGTGGAAACATTCTCTTAAACACTAAGACCCCAACTCACTTGTATCCTTCTTGTTAAGAATTAGAAGTACTGAAAAATGATCATTGACTGCCTTACCGTATATTTCCAGAATCAATAAAATACTACAGTAGTATAAAAAACGTCTGTTCTTTTATAGATTCTATCAATGAGTAAATCAACAAAGAAACGTAAACAATCAAGGATTCGTCAATTGAAGAAAAAATCCCCATCGTCAAAATCAGAGCTTATCAATGAAACAGACGAAAAAGATAACAATAATGGAGTACAACAATGTCTTGTTTGTTATGAATATAAAAATTCCATTCATCATTTACCATGTTGTAATAATTATGTATGTGATTTATGTCTATTCTCCTATTTCAAGATAAATATGGACAATGAGAAATTATTTTGTATATCATGTGATCATATATTAAGTAAAAAGGAAATAATCATATATTTGAAGAATAATTTAGATTTAATTAAAAAATATAAACAACGAATCGGTTGTCCTAAATGTTATTCATGGCAAATCAAATTAGAAAAAAAATATTTATTTTTTGAATCAAATCATTCAATATGTCAATCATGTTCGTATGAATGGTGTAAACAATGTCGTTCAGCATCGCATCAAAATATGTCGTGTTATGAATATCAACAAGGTGATATATTAATAAGAAACTGGGCAAAACAAAAAGATAAACATAATGGGAATCAGTATAATGCACATCCATGTCCAAAGTGTGGTATTTATATACAACGAACAAGCGGATGTCAACATATACAATGCTCACAATGTCGATGTTCTTTTTGTTACAATTGTGGAAAACGACGTAGAACAATAATATTTCTTGGAAATCATGACAACACACTAAGTCCATTAGGTTAGTAGATAAATCATAACACTCGCATATATTTCATCCTACGACTACAGCTTTCGGATAAATTCAGACAAAATCAGCCCAGTATGGTGGTAGTAGAATTTCTTGGATACCACGGACTTTTCCACGTATTGCAAATTGAAAATAGGATATGAATATACTATGTCCTACTGCCTATAGCTTTCAAAAGTATAAATCTTAAAATCAAAGTGTTTTGCTAAAAACATCAAAGCACGCCTTTCTTTTACTTATAGCAAATGAACGAGGGCGTTTTTTTTTCGTAATAAAAACTCTTTGTTTTACCGTAATTCTTCAGTGATCAACATATCGCTTTCATAAGAAAGAATGCAATGCTTAAAAATTTTTTGGGAGAGTCTTCCAAAGCGGACTGGAGTAGAGGATTATTGAAAACTTTTCTTTCTCTAGAATAACAGTTATCTAGCACATCGATGCAGTTCTTTTGCGCTAATCCCAAACATTCTCTTTTTTTTGATAAAGACACTTTCAAGTTAGTAAAATATGAACTACTCTGAAGTGTTTTTTTTGTAAAATTCAGAGTCCAGATAGAAGGAGCATGCATCAGAGGTGTACTACATATCAACAGACATTTTAGGGTAGTCAATATTCGGTTCGAAATGGAAAACTCATCCGTGCTTTCTCCTTCTTTTTACTATTTGCATCTTTGACATCTTAATTTTAGGATGCAGTCATAATTTTTTTCCAAGCCTACCTTTATTACGCTACACCATACGATGTCTCTATGCAACAGGCCGGTTGATAATTGTTCTTCTCTCGCCAATTCTTTTACCTGCATATGGTCTCTATTGGTGTATTTGGAGAATAAAACGCCCCTGGTGGATGGTGGCTCTATCGACTGTCTGCCTAGTGTGTTGTATGTTATTTTATTATTTTTTTACGATGTTTCGTTGACCGATATGTTCTCAATCATTAGTTACAAACTGATGAAAAGACTATGTCAAAAACCGACGCTTAACATGAAATTTGAAACAGAAAACAACTAGAAATAGATACAGTGCGACTTCAAAAAAACGTGTGTTGCTGAGCAAGATAGCAAATATTTTGCTTTGCACGTCGTTAATGTCAATTCTGCTATTTAAACATTATTGCCCACAAAATGGACCTAATCACTGCGAATCAGGGTTTTAATGCTTCATCTCTGTTATGCACAATTAGGCATGCACCAAGACGAGAAGCCTCGTTGCATACCCGAAACTTTAGTCTCGATTAATCCCGACTTTCGATATGACTGAAATTTTTTCTATAGCTACTCTTACTACTTGTATAGAACCTTCTCATTTGCTAAGAAAATCGAGCAACCTGTTTTGTGTAGCAGAAATTTTTTCCGATTTTAATGAGATGGGTGCAGAAAGACTTTCCCTCTGTCACTGTGTTTGTGTCATTTTACATATAGTGATGGACTGGACTAAACCTGAATGCACTGAAGATAACTCCATAAGGTCTTACTTTTCAGAAAAGAATAGAAGGAATCTGTTGCTTTCAAGTTTCAAGGAATGTCAGCTTTCAGAAATTTTTGTAGAAAATTCTTAAAGATATTCCTGGTGATGGGGCGTAAGACGCAAGAAGCGTTAATTTTCTAGTATCTATTCTTTCGTCTCTCGTGACCTATACATGTATACTCTCTGAAAAAAAATGGTTCCTAACGAAACCCTTTTCTGCTTGAGGTTTCGAATTCGTTTCAAATGTAGAAACCTTTTGGTCTACGAAACCTAAAATGGTTTGGCTAAAACCTATTAAACCCTAAATG
>CAJNOQ010006203.1:0-14008 GCA_905250885.1 Didymodactylos carnosus
AGTAAGCGTTTTCGTTGGTTGATTATTTTTCCATGAAGGAAGCATTTCTCAGAGTTGAACCTATAAAAAACACATTAGTGTGGACAAAGTGTCTAAAGACGAATTGACGAATGCAATTTTTGAGCGTAAAAAGGATGAAAACAATTCGCATTTACCATTGTTTTGCGAAATCGTAATCCAATGCAACTGATGCGATTTAACAAAAATGATCAAAACACGAACTCAAAAAGGTGCACTTTTGTTACTTGCGCCAATGCGTAAACTGGGACGAATTCGTAAGAAAGAAATTTTCGGTACCTATGAATTCGTAAAACGAATTGATCGACCATCCACGAATTTGTGAAATGATCCTTCTGATCTCAACAATTCGTGTATGAATTCGTTACTTGGCAAAAACACCATAAACTGCGACTTTACGAATTCGTAGATGCCAAAGCATATCCGAGGAATTCGTAAATTCGCAACAAATTTTTCTACGAGGTTAAAAATAGATAGATTCCATCATGACCATTCATAAAAGAACCCACATGTGTTTTGTGTATGTGAATCGATGAGAGGAGACGAATCTATCTATTTTCAACCTGAGAGAAATGTCTTTTCTTTTGTCCTTGTCATTAATTCGAATTTTGCGAAGTCGCCAAAGTAAAGGCAACGTGTGGTGAGAAGTATGCGAATCGATGAGAAGAATCTATCTATTTTTAACGTTAGAGAAATGTGTTTTCTGCTTGAAATGTATCCTGTGCTTGACATCAATTCGTATTTTAGGAATTCGTAAAACTAACGGCGAACTGATGCCAGAAGTATGCGAATCGATGAGAAAAGATGAATCTATCTATGTGTATGCTCAAAGAAAGTTGTTTTATCCTTGACATCAGTTCGGATTTTACGAATTCGTAGAAATAACTGTGGGTTGATATGAGAACTATGCGAATCGGTGAGAATTGCAACGAAGTCGCTGAGTGGGCTTGCGAATTCGTTGATCCATTTTCAATCGGTAGATCAGTTCTAATACGAATTCGCTAATTCGTATTTTGGGAATCAATCTAGTTCTAGAAGCACTGAACACGAATTCATAAACTGATTTTACGAATTATTTACGAATTGATCAGCATCGTGTTTGATCTATTCTCTTGTTTATGAATTCGCAAAATGAATTCATAAAAGCTTTTAAGAGTATCCGTACGAATTCGATACAGTTCGCGTCAGTTCGCAAAATAAGGATAAAATGCGAAGTGTTGCATCATTTTTACGCTAAAAAATTGCGATTCGTCAATTCGTCTTTAGACACTTTGTCCACACATCTCAAAAAAACAGTATGTAAAATTGAATTTAGGCACTTCTTCAGCAAGAGTAGCTAACTTACTTTTCATGAAATTTCATGTTTGGGAGATAATTCGGGAAAGAAGACGGAAGGCTTTTCTTTTGTAAATTTACTGGGGCAGAGAGAATGCAAGATGGATTTACTAGACAAAAGCAAAATGTTGTGAAGATCAGGATTTTATGTTTTTATATCGTAGCTCTACTGCCTATGAGCTGTATTGACCAAAAAGCTAAGGAAGGAAGTTGTCGCATAATTTTTTTAACCGTACTTTTTAAAAAGTTACTTACCTCACAGGTTTCACTATCAATTTCTGTGAATCATCACCTGATGGCTTCAGAAATTAAAATTTTTGATATGGTATTGAACTAACTTGCGTTTTCAGATGGATAACTCGCAGCTTTAGAGTAAAATCCATCAACTATGTGGGACCATGCAGTGCCAATGCACGGATTATTCACCAATATTTTCTGTGCAAAACTTAAACATTCTTCGAGTAGTTTGCTCAATATTTCTTCGCTTATTGTTGTAACTACTGGCTTCGACTTTTCGGTACGAGTTATTTTAATAGATTGTTTTCTGAAGTTAACGTTAATTGATTCCATTCGATAGCAAACTGTTAATATAAGAACAACTTTAGTATTCGTTGTGTGATATTAAAATGCTTTATTTATTTGAAAATTATTTTCATTTTTTGTATCAATAGACTTATACTTAGGGCAAAGACAAGTCGTAGAAACAACGATGAAAGATCGCCAATAAAATTTTGTATAGATGTAGCTTACATCCTTACAAGGATGTTGTGAAAAGAATAAAAAAATTCATTTTAGTCAACTGGACGTTTTTTAGGTATGCACATCTATGAACAGTTACAACAGAAAATGATCTATTGAAATATATTAGACCTTCATATACACGATGTGCAAAAAAGACGTCTGTATGATTCTTTTTCATGGATTCATGATATACAGAAAAGAAACGTGTAGATATCTCTCTTGTACGATGAATACGGAATACAAACTTCTAAATATACCAGTGTTTCGTTCAGTGTAATAAGGAGATCACTTTTTTTCGAAAGATTTTCAATGAGCAAATGAATGATTGTTTTTTTTTGTATCATGCTTGATAGATTGCGGACACATAACAATGTGTTTTGTAATGGGAATTTTTTCATGCAACTTTTGTTGGGGTTTGTTGTTATTATATTCCAATCAAATTGAAATGATCCGATACTAAGATCGGAAAGGCCAGTTATTTGAGAAAGAAGAATACTATTTGGTTTTATCACACAAATCAGTGAAAATGCAGATAACACGGGCATTATATAACCTGGAAACCAATAGTATACAAATTACCATATACAAACACTTATAAAACATCGAAGTCGATTCAGTTTCCACTGAGATTCTGGAAGAGAGTCAATTTTTTCGTGCAATGTACGATAGACGGCAATAAATGGCAAATTAAAAACCCAAATTAGATGTGATGGCCAAACTAAATCGACGCATAATGCCTGCAAGAAAATATCACAAACGTGTGTTTAGTAGCGTCTGTATCACAGCTGATACCAACCAAGTAGAAGCGAGCAAATTTCCTTTGTTTACGTATAGATGTTCTACTGCATCTCAAGAAATATTTTAACTACTCTTCATTTCATAAGACAATGGAGTTGCTTGTAACTTGAATGACTCTTTAACGGAAGCACGTATAGAGGTGCGGTTTGCGTTGTTAGAAAGAGAAAAGATAACTTTATCATACGGTATAACGTTCGGTCTACTTTGACCATCCGATAGCGCCATCTATCCATTCAACTTTTTAAAGTCGCTTTTTCTCCAAAGTTCGGATAGAAGGGTGAGGGTTTTTTCATTCATATGATAGAGGCACATGTCCTCTTTCATTTAAGAT
Organism: Didymodactylos carnosus; assembly: GCA_905250885.1. Taxonomy (NCBI): domain Eukaryota; kingdom Metazoa; phylum Rotifera; class Eurotatoria; order Philodinida; family Philodinidae; genus Didymodactylos; species Didymodactylos carnosus. Next base: position 3,224 of record CAJNOQ010006203.1, read on the forward strand.
CATCCGTAGGTCCATAACTATTACGTTCCGGACCGGAATCAACTATGCTGATCACAGTGGCGATCTCGGTTTCCTTCCAACATGCTTTCCTAATCCATGGAAAGAGATTTCCCGCTAAGAAGATCTTCATTCGAACAAGTATTTATTGGAAAAGTACAACAAAAAATAGAGCATCTCATTCATCATTTATCCAAGTCCATATCATCACCCTACAAGGTGGATTCGATATTCTCTTCGACAAATTTATCCACTTTTCTAAAAGTCATTTCATAGTCATGTACATGCTTATAGAAAGCCAGGGCAATAGGATTATCGAGAGCTACCATGTATTCGGCACTTAGGCGGCGCACAGCGGCGAAAGTGAACAAGGTATTGTTAGTGATTAATAATTCTTCAGTTGTGCCGTTTAAAAAATGTGACGTTTAGTAGAAGCTATGAAAAAGGAGGATTTTTTTACCATGCAGGTTCAATGGGATTTAATGTGCAATGTTTGATAGGCAGACGCAAGATCTCAACGTTGAACACAGCTGCTGCTTCATTCACTTTGCACTTCTTGGGAGGTAGGTGGGAAAAGGCTCCTTGCAGAAATTCGGCTTTTTTGAACTTAGGAACGAAGGTGATATTGTATTGTTGAAGCCAGCCTTGTAGCTGATCTTTGCGCCATGCTCGCTTAGGAGGCTTCGTTTCATCAGTAAGCTCATTATGCCAAGTGGCATTGTCTATGATTATGTAAATGCGCGACGCAGCACCTAGCTTTTGACGTAAAGAGTAAGATGTTTTGCTGATCCAATCGGCGAAGTGAGCTGAATTCATCGTATGATCAACATCAGAGTCGAATATGTGGATAGAAGTCAAATCAAAGCTTCTTCATTGATCATCGCACTTATGGCTACCCGTTTTCCTAAACATTTTTAAAAAATCGGGTTAGACATGCTCTTTTTATCTAAACACTAACTTACCTTTTCCATCTGTTTTGCGCAAACGACCAGTACCTTCTTCGTCAATCCAAACTGATCGTTTCTCATCCCCTGCATTAGTAGTTCACATTTGGGTATTTTTGCGGTGCGTGGTAGTTGCAGGGGGTATGGGTAGTGTGAGAGTGAGCTCGAAAAGTAGTTTCATACTGAAAATATTTTTTGATATCTTATGAATTTGCTTGAGCTTTTCAAGTACTTATTTGATATCCAACCAGCTAGAAAAAGCGGCGATAAAATTTTAATAATGACTAGATTCAGCAGTAGGCGTTATCTGGAAATCGCCATCGTCGCGGATTCGTATATGTTAAAGTGGAAACGTGCACAATTGAGGATGAAGAAGTGGGGATGCGGGTGGAGAACTTCTTTACCCACTTCATCCTCACTCGCCGCAAGTTTGTTTATACTGATTATACACTTCAGATCCAAGGTCAACTCTGATAAGCTTTTGTGAAAATGTTTCGAGTCGAAAGCGGGTTCCGATCCACATCGGTCTTTGGATTTCTATAAATACCATGCTTCAAGTCACGTCTCTCGCCTGATATAAAATTATTCTAACGATCAGTAATCTGAGGAATGGCATTGCAATAGACCCCGATAACATCAACGTGCCTTTTCTAAAAAGGTATGCACCCGATATCGTAGATAGGACTGAACATGTATTTTCTCTCTCTATTACACAAGGCGTTCTTTCAATAAACTGGCGGCACGCTGAAGTTATTACAGAGCATAAAAAGGTTCTAAAGCATTAGTTGATAAATATAGACTGGTATTACTTCTTTCTGTATTGAGGAAGGTGTTCCCTTGTCGATAATCCCGGTAGAAATCCCGCGGGACTTCTTGAAAAATGCATAATACGGTGGGATTCCTGCGGGATTCCCGTTTTGCACGAGAGTTGACCGGGAGTCCTATGGGACTTTTATTTTTTCCGGGAGTCGAAAATAATAAAAGAAAACCGCCGTTTGTATCAATAATTTCCGCCATGCGTTGAAGATCACTTATTTTCGTAAATGCAGAGGTTTACAATGTTTCCGTATCACGTGATTCTGGCTTTCTCTAGATTTTTTCTAAACCAGGGCGAAAAGCTTAGAATTCTGCCCGTAAGTCTCAATTTTCTCTATCATAACTCAACTTTTGAGCAATAAAAATACCATATTCAGAACCAGAATCAAAAACTAAGTTGACTGATGTGTATCTCTACCCTATCTGAGTATTTTTATTTTTTTCAAATTTTTACATTGAAAATTTGAATGAATTGAATTTTTCAAATTAAAACTAAAAAAACCAAATTTTACGCTGAATCAGTGGCGTATCCAGGTAGTGAGCAGTTAGGCAATTGGCCACCAGTCCAAAATTTATTGCCCACCAGTTTTTTTGAGATAATGGCAATTGCCCACTGTGAAAAAATTTTGATACTCGTGTACGTTTGATGGCTGAAATGATGTGATTTTAATGAACTATCTCAAGATGAGATCTAATCAGTTGTTTCAGAAAAATCAATCGACAGTCTTTTCTATTTAACCAATGATCTTAATCATGACGACTCAAAGATACCCTTTCGTTAAAATACTCGGTATTACACATAAATTCGCTAATGAATACTTAGCCCTCTTTCTAAACACAGAAAGCCTATTGAATGGAAATGGCTGAAGTAGTTTAAGCCGTAACGTTTGACAATGTAAGTTGTAACATGATTCTCGCAATGTAAGAATCAAAAACTGAAACAAACTAAACAGAAAATTTAAATGAAAGTGCTTTGAAAATACAAGCAAGGAATTGCGATTAGTGACAACGAAATGATAATATGAAATTTAGAGGATAGACAATTGAACAACAGAATCATATAGAAAAAAAGTCTCAGGTCTGATATCTAGTGGTAAGTGTAGAGTAGCACTTGTCATTGTATGACAAAATAGGACAAACTAACGCTCATGTGCATTATTCTTTGATGAAAGAAAGCAAGTGATGTTTGTCATTGTCCGACGAAAAAAGACAATATGACGTTTGTCTGATTCGATTGAAAAGATAGGCTAACACTCATCGTCGTCATCACTTCTTAGCAATAATAATAATCGTGACAGCCGTCTGATAAATGAAAAAAATCATTGATGGTGCGGCCGAATGAGCAACGCTAGAATAAAATAACCTAGTATTTGAAAGTTGAAAAGTAAATTTATGAAATAGCACGAAGAGAGCGAGCAACCTGTTCTGTCAGTTGAGGTTGACGAACTTCTCTTCCGTAACCATCGACTTTTATAATGTCAATAAGTTTTTAAAAATTACTGCCCAATAGATTTTTCAATTGCCCATTCCTGAATGCTTGATTTTTTTTGAAAATATTCATCATTCGAGGCTGAATCCGAATATATTATTAAAAATGTTCCGTGTCTTAAAAGTGGCTTTTAAACTTGTTTTATCAACTTGGGGTCCGCACGGACAACAAGCGTTCACATGTTCTTCGACATCGTTTATCACATCAACAACAAATGACAATGACCGACTGCTATTATCAGCTTACTGTACTACTCTTCACTGAGGCATGCCACGACGGGCGTGATTCGATCTAATATTATGTGCATATAACATTAATTTGAACCCCTCCCCTCCTCCTCCCCCACTTTTCAGATGGTTCAAGGTCTCTCTGATAGAGCGTATGCTGTCGAATGACATCTGGATTGGTTCTCTATAGTAAGACTTTGTAAATAACTCAAATGAATGAATTGCACCCAGGGGAAGAGTTTAAGAGGTTTAAGATCTAACACCGAAATTTCTACGAAATTTGCGTCGAGTCAGTTATAATTTGATAGTGTTGGACAGGGTCTATAGACTAATGTTAAAAGAAAAATATTAAACGAGTAATATTAAAAATCAATTTAGTATTAACATCATTGGCAGGTTTAATATATTATTTTTTAAATATAGTTAATTATGTTTCTATTTTACAGCAAGAAAAAGATTTATTAGCCCAGATAGAAAAAATATTTAAATAATGCACAAAAATATTAACTTGATTTTTAATATTAGGCGTTTAATATTTTTCTTTTTAACATTTTGGCGATGGAGCTAGAATCAGGCGGTTGGAGCTAGATAACACGGTTTTCGACCCGGTTAAGCTAGATTAAAAAGTTTAACCTAGGATCGGGCGGTTCAACCTACTTTTGGGCTCTGGATATAAACACTACTATATACGGATAAATTAACAGAAAAGAAAATAACTTTTATTTTAAATATTTATGGAAGAAAACCATGTTTGTGTGACTTTAAACAAGAGAGGTGCCGTTTTATTTTATTCTCTTTGATCCTACAATTCTTAATTCTGATTCTTTTTTTGTATATGAGCACATAACATGTTTTCTCTTTAACCAACAAAATAAGGAAAAGACAAAATTACCGGATGTGCCCTCGGTGTAAATGATTTCTGTATTCTGCCCACTTCACTAATTCAAACCAGAATGATTGGAGAGGATCCTTTTCTACTTCTTACACTAATTTGACGTATACAAATTGTACTATATATTGATATGTTTTCCAGAAAAAGATGCCTTTTAGTTTTCAAGAAATAGAGCTGTCAATATCATAGATTAAAGTTAGTAAAATGGATGGGTTTTAATTTAATTTTAGCGATTTCACTGGAAAAAATAAATATTGAACTTGAGCTCCTCTGACTATAATATTCCGAAAATTGATCAGGAAAGTTATGTTGGTCATTCCAAATTCGTGCGATTTCTAAAATTAAAGGGAAATCTATACTTCCCGCGCAAATTTTGTTTTGGTTAAAGCTGATAAGATTCTGATCGGAATCTTATCGGTTTCTTATATACGATTGTTTAGGATTTCCCATCGACAGTCGTAAGTGTCTTATAAGAATCTTATAAGATTTCCATAAGAGCTTCGTAAGAAATTCATAAGAGGTACCAAAACTTCTTATGCTATTCTTATTTACTAGAAGGCAGCTTATGAGTTGGTTTTTCTGATTTCTGTTATGATTAAGTTGCTTCTATTAGCCGGAAAACTTCATAAGAATTTTTGGCACTTCTTATGAATTTCTTCACCAACCTCTTATGAAAATCTTATAAGATTCTTGTAAGACACTTACGACTGTCGATGGGAAATCTTAAACAATCTTATATAAGAGATTGATAAGATTCCGATAAGAATCTTGTAAGTCACGTTTAAGAGATTTGGACGTTTCTGATACGGTTCTTATATAAGAATAGATGTCTAGGGGTTTCACTAATTTTAATCTGTAATATAACAGCTCTATATCTTAATACCTAAAAGGCACCTCTTTCTGGAAAATATGTTAATACATATAGTACAATTTGTGTGCTTCAAATCAGTGTAAGAAATGGAAAAGGATCCTCTCTAATTATAGTAGTTTTAAATCGTCAGCTGGGCAGAATACAGAATAAGTTCACAGCCATCACTATGTTTCTTTCGAACATAGAATAATGTGCTTATCCTATGCTATGTTCGACAGTGGAAAAATGCACTTACATAGTGCATTAATGTCTATGCAAAAAAGGAGTTTCGTAGAAAGGTTAAAAAATTTTTACATTTTTTCATATTGTCTGTTCTATAAACAAATCAATAACTGCACTTTTGCACTCCAACTAAGGACTGTATTTAGAATAACAAGGTGGGATGACAGTATGGACCTAATTTCAGACAATTACCATATGTCCATGTAATAGCCAACATCAGAAGAAGAGTTTAAGAGGTTTAAGATCTGAAACCAAAATTTCTACGAAATTTTCGCCATTCGCTTTCCACAACGTTGCAAAACCTGCGAATTTTCTCAAAGTTACCGATAGTGAACAAACCTGAGCCTGTTCAATCCAGTATAAATCCAATAATGGTATTCTGTCTGTTCATTTTATAATCAAACTAACTTTACAATAACATACGTACATACGATCAGCAAACAACTTCTTAAATACACTGTTTTAAATTATTCTATTTAACAAAGTTTGTAACATTTCAACATCGAAGACGTCTTCATTAGATTTGGGGATGATTAGGGAGAGGAAGGATCTCCATTCTCTCGCTTTGAAAAACTTACTGCCAACCTGGAAAAATTCCACTGCAAGCGTTTCTATCCGAGCCAAGGTTAAGATAAAAACCCGCTGGAAATGGAGTATGAACAAATTGAATCATGCAGTTTGTAAACAGTAAAGAAAAAAGAGAAGTACAGTCTATGTACTTGAAAAACGCACTCCCTCACGTTCAGTTAGTGCTATGACAGAACCAACTCTGTAGATGAAGAAAGTTATTGGTCAAGTAAAGAGCAGATCAGGTTTATATATCACAGCATTACCGACTTGTATGAGCAATATATATTACTCAGCAAGGGTAACGAAATAACGGATTATACAAAACGGATTTCCTTTATTTTCTTCTCCGTACTATTTGAAAAAGAAAAATGCCTTGCATAACCCGTTATTTACCAACAACGCAGTTACAAGCAGCTTACTCACCAGAGTTTCATGCTACCTGCAGTAAACATCTCAAATGATTAATAGTCTATATAAAGATAAAACTCACACCAGTATCGCTTGTTTTTACAATGACTCATGAAATTTTGTCACATACTTGCGTTTCTCTCACAAATTTTGTGAGCTATTTTGTAAATACTGCAATATGTTAAGTCGGCTCGCTGTATTATTCAAACCACGATCGGTGAGAAGTATATGAAACAGTTTCAAAGAACTTGATGATGCTTTTATTTAGAACAAAGCAACGTCGGTTCTGGAAGATTTATCCGATGATGTGGTGATGCTAGTATTCGAACAACTCGATGTTTATCACCTCTACAAAGCGTTCTTCAAGCTTAATCTTCGCTTCAATCAAATAATTACTGATAATCGTCTCAAATTGTCTTCAGACACATCCATTATCAGTCGAGACAAGAAATCACTTCGTCATCTTCTTTTGAGAGAGGACGAGAGAAGCGTTTCATTTTATTCGAATGTTATTATTGGAAATCTCGGGGCGAAACAACTCGTTTCGCTGAAACTACATACGATCACTGGTGATTTGGGGGTAACAAAGTTCATTAATGTTGGTCTTTCTATTCGAGTTTTACATATGGATCCGTGCCATCTGGGTGATTTGTGTCGAATTTTATCACATCTTCCGGATGTTCGATCCTTGAAAGCCACGAATCTATGGTATACTAAATACGACCCCATTCCCATTCCTCGTATCAAAATGGTTAATGTCGAATTAATAAATCCTTCTGTATCATTCGATAATGTTGCACAGCTGCTACACTCAATGCCAAACTTACGCGCCTTATCGATCGTTGCTCGATCGATGCCTCAAGGAGACAACCAATATATTGATGGTCAGAAGTGGAAGACGCTAATATCAACATCTCTGATGGATCTGAAGCGATTTGATCTAAGCATAATGGCACCTTATACCACCGAATGTTCGTATTTGCTACAATCATCGTTTTATTACGACGAATATTGGTCATCAAAAAGAAAACAATTCAAAATTAACGTTAAACTTATCAAATTGTCTCATGAGCGACAGAATGTTGTAAAATAGTCATCGTAAAAAAGAGAGTTGTGATACATTCACTTATGCTCTTTTTAGACGACAGTATCATGTATGATGCCTTTTATATTTGAATGGAATAAAGTTTACATAAGATGTCTAAAATGCTTGATACAAGTTAAATAAAATTGCTAATGCAACAGAATGTTTACACGAATATACTTTCATGCCAATTAGGCAGTTACATGATTGTGATGGTACAACAAGTCAACAGAATTGTTGCCACATCAGAAAACTATTGAATGTATGTAAATATCAGTGGCTAGAAAACAGAGGTTGTCTGTTCATGTCCGTTCGTGGTTTTTGTCCGGAAATTCCTGTGCCCACGCAGATCTCTACTTTTATGCGAGCCAAATAGTCTCTGTCACAAAAGAATGCTAACAAAAGTCTTTTTAACTGGAAGAAAGAATGGATTTCTTCATTACTCTCTTTCTATTTTCTATCCATATACTTGTATCACGCAGAAGGTAAAGGTATCGGAGTAAAATAACTACGGGTTGCTTATGAATTGAATACATAAACACAAATTAGTAAAACATCACGTACATTGACTAAGAGCTAAAAAGAGAAAAGAAAGGATTGAACAATAAATAATAAGTTGCTATTCCTGTGACTTTACCTGTTCTTCGACACTAATAATAATAAACAGCAAAAGCACCCGACATGTTTCGAATGCGTGAACCTCTACTTTGAAAATCACTCGGTTTGAAATATTGATCCTTGAAAAATCCAAATATTGATTTTTCTTACTCGATTACGTCTAGATACTTACAAAGTTTCATCATTCATTTCAAGTATGAGTTTCCACTCGTACATTTTGAAAGTTTAAGGGGTCTTCTAATTTTCATACTGCATTTTATCGATAACTTATCTTCATCGGCAGAGAGAGAAGCAAACAAATGTCTATCGAACGTTTAGTTCGCTAGTCAGGTTTTTCTATCTGGTGAATGTAAGGTATATTGTGGGTGGTGTAGATCTTGCTTGATGACACTTAATGCCATGAAGTATGAATGAATGCTTACTTCTAATCTTGAAAAAAAAGAACACATCCTTTGGTTAGATTTAGTGGATGTTTCTATAAAACTCGGTGTACTTTGTTTTCTCGGATATACTGGGCCTGTACGATATTGTTTGTTTATTGATTTTGTTTTCTTGTTGTGTATAGTAGATTACCTTTTGAACCCAACATTGGCTAGCACATTTCATCTGATTTTGTGCTTGGCACAGCGAGAAATTTGGAAGAAGTAGATGTGACAATTTCAGCTCATATCTTACTTTTCACATGGTCATTGCGTTGAAAAGATTTTATATAATCGAATCTACCTTATCAAAATGTGTTTTCTGATAGATCTAACGATGCGAGTGGGGTAAACACATCATTTTCCCTGCTGCCAGTTTTAGATATCATTTATAAGAGGATACATGGAGAGCTATAGGAAAATACATGCTTTAGTACGTGAGAATGCGTCTGATTATTACTATCAGATTAATTATCAATTGTTTTAAATAGTTTTCAGATCTCGCAAGGATGATGAAATCTTTAAATTTATGGTCACCATTAATAATGTCAAGAATATTTCGGATAAAACAAATTCATAAACGAGCTGATAAAATCAAAGGAGTACCAGGTGTCGGACAGGTTACATCGTTATCGCAAGTGGATTTAACAAAGCAATATACCGTTGATGATGTTCGGAAATGGAATATAAAAGAACGGTTTGAAATGTACAATGGGTACATAAGGGAATTAGATTATGTGTCAGTCAGACACCAACAGTTTTAATGGTGCGTTTATGGTTTGCTGTAAAACATAATGGACGTCCGACATATGGAGATGGTCATGGAACAGGAAAAAGGTATTATTAAGTATTTCATCCACCTACCGGAATTGTTTTAAGCATGCCTGGAAAAAGTCCTCTACTACTAGATAGACTGGTTGAGCCAGAATTATTTATATTATGTGATCTGACTCAGTTAATGAATGGACTGGTATACGGTGGCCCATCCTTCATAATTGAGATTGTGTCACCTGGAAATTCATCAGACGAGATGAACAGAAAGTTAATTCTTTATCAATTCAATGAAGCTACCGAATATTGGTTGATTGATCATAAAAACTCGTTTATTTGTCAGCATATTCTAGAATCTGATGGTTTCTATAAAATTCTTAACTATACTGCTAATGAAACTGTACAATCAATTTTATTTCCGTCATTAAAAATGTCATTGAATGAAGTATTTAAAGAAATTGCGTTGTAATTACGTTTTTTGTTAACTTCAGTGTTATATGTACAGTAATTTTTTTTTTGTACGACAGGGAACTTAAGTAAAAATCTGTCGTTACGTTTGTTTCTCTTCTAAATACAAAGTTTAGCTGTTGCGATTTCGACTTGTCAAATTAAATCTCGTAGTTGCTTTTCTGATTGGATGTACAGCAAGAACGTGACCCAAAAGCTGATTTAGGCAGTGGTATCAGTTTTGTCATGCGCTTTCGAGCTGGTTTATTTGATGGAGCTACACAGAAGGAATACGTCTGTCATCCGAAACAATCTAACGATGCGTTGCAAATCTGAGTGTGATGTGATATATTCAATTCTGAAACGGCTCAAGAAATGGGAGAACTAGTAAGTATGGCATAATAAAGTTTTCAATAAAAGATTAGTTGTGTCATAAAATTTTCTTTTCTCTAGTTTGAAACAACACGACCACGTTCTGTAGATATGAAATTTTTTTCTACTGGAGTAAAAGTTCGAGACGTTATGCGCATGAAAAACGTACATTTCGTTTTTCTCGTGAACGAGAAGAGATGGAACCGCGATTTTTTCAGGATAGGTAGTACTTGATGAAATTCTTTAGTTCGACCTGATGTTTTGATCTTATCGTCACCGCTGATTGTGCAGGGTCATGAGTTACATATTTCATGTTTTTGCACCATGTTCCCGAAGAAAAAACATCGTAAAACAATAAATAGATAATTCAATTCTCCACATAGTTATTACTTTAATTTATTTTATCCACGAAAAGCGAGAGTCATCTAAGGTCCGCGACCTAGAATAAGAATGACTCAGGGGGTCGTATCACAAAACTGACTTAGGTCAAAATTTGAACTTAAGTCTCTGCCACTAACTTAAGTTTTGCCGTATCACAAAAAAACTTAAGTCATGGGAAATGTAGTCTTAAAGTTAAGACCGAAAACTTAAGTCATTGACTCATTTTTCGAATAGGTCAGGCATTTAACGATATGATT
>CAJNOQ010006204.1:0-14007 GCA_905250885.1 Didymodactylos carnosus
AACAGTCTAATCGATGCAGAATTTCCTTGTCTATCGAATGAGACTATTTAAATATATTTTATGGACTAAATTAAACTTAGAATTAATTATGATAAGTAGAGACTGAATATTAGTGGAAAACTATTGTAATCTAACATTTATTTTGTTCTTGAATTATTTTTTTCTTATTAGGCATACTTTACTACTGACAAAATCATTAATTAATTTCCGAGCTCATTTTCCAAATCTAGCTCATTTTTCTCTTTTTACCCTCAAAAATAAAACCAACCGAGCTCATTTCTCTCATTTTAAAGCCAACTAAACACACCGAGCTCACATAACACTCTTTCGGAGCTTTATTATTTTACCCAAATATTTATATTATTGTTGTATATGGCGAAAAGAAAGATAGTGACAATCAACAGACACTGCTTTGTATGGTCTCATCATTATTTAGTATATTCATATTTTACTTAAGGACCTCGTACATCCGATCTTGACGAAACTTTCCATAAATATTAGGTTTAATGAGTTACGGGAACGAAAAAATTTTTTGTCTTCAGATCTTACCGTTTAGGAGTTTTCTAGAGATCAAGATCCAAAAAGAACCCTAAAGTATTTCCCAAGATTTTTTAATATACTTCAAGCTGGAGAGTTCGGGTTTGTTTTATTTTAAGCTAGACACTTAACTACATGGACTGACAGGCGCCGAGTTTTCAAATAAGCCTTTGTTGGTTTTCCAGGCAACCAACAACATTCAAAACCGGAAAAACCCTTCCGAGTTTTCTAAAAATGTTCAATTTGACAGAAAACTAAGACCTAATTCAAAAATCGGCGCCTGTCAGTCCATGTAGTTCCTTTTCCTCTTTTAAACAAAAAAAGAATAAACTCTCTACGACAAACCGCTATAAAAAATCTTGGGAAATACTTCAGGTGTAACTGTTATATAGAGAAAACGCAATACAGCGTATTTCATACAGCGTTTATAAACGGTGTATGAAATACTCAATTTTAGAACTTCTAGGAAAATACCTGTAACTTTTTGATGCAAGGGCATACAGAGTTGTGCGAGGTCTTATCTTGATCAGAAAATTTTGCTCTACAAATCTGTGCGTTTAGAAAAATTTTAGTTGCATAAGTAACGAGGAAAAAACTACTATTTGAAGACCCGGTTTTTCGAGGCTCCTAGAAAACTTGCTCAAGATCCGTGAAAAAACACTTTTGTAACCAAAAGCGATACAGATTCTGAAAGTAGGCAATTCGGGCTATCTTTCCATGTGCGTATCTCAAAACTGTTTTTTTGACCGAAAATCACCATTTCTGAGGAGGGGGCCGTAATTAATTGTTTCATCATTAATAATGAAATTTCAAAAGTCGTCATAGGGGAGGACATTATCGTGCATTGTTAGTGTCACAAAGGTCTATCTCTATTAGTGTGAAAATTCCGAAAATTATGAGAATGATTAAAGCATATAGCGATGTAGCAGACAAACAAGATTCAGTCGAAGATTTTGCTACAGCTGATTGAAATTAAGTCAAGCAAATTTCGATAAATTTATCGGTCTGTAGACCTTTCCAGACGTTAACTTTCGCGTTACAGTTAGTCCGCATCTGATTACCATTGAACAAGATATATGAGCAGAAAACGAGTCAGGGACAAGCAAGAAGTGTGAGAATACTGGCCTAGTCATTTTTTCTCCTACAATATACTGACGAGGTGGTTTTGAAGGTGAAAACAAACGATAAAATAAAATAAAATAAAGAATATTGAAAAAATCTAGGTATATGCTACGGGTCAGATTAGAATTCAGGTCGATTCCAAATCAGACTAGACTCATTTGGAATTCCGATCCAGGCTAATCAAATTTAGAATCGAGATGCTTGCACATGTTAATCCTAAATGAGGCTAGTCCAATTCGGAATCAGGCTAGGTCAAGTTAGAATTCCTAATCGGACTAGCCTGATTCGGAACTAAACTGGGCTCAATTAGAATTCCAATTGGAGTCTAGGCTGATTCTGAATTGAACTAGGATCATTTAGAATTCTGTATCAGAATACGATAAAACAAACAATTTTCAGAATAATCAGGAAAAATTAATTAGCCTTCTATTATACAGGTATACGAGACCGGAATCAAAAACATTTTCAATAGTTGAAAACTTATAAAAATAATAGTCATTCTAATAATAATAGCCATACTTTCGATAAATGGATGAGGTAAGCCTTCGGTCTACGCCATTCATTGGATCTTTGGAAAACCCCGTTGAGACTTCAAAACTGAAAAATCAAATCGGCGTAAAGCAGCTAAAACAAAGTATATTCGGAAGTGTTTTGAACCGATTTTCTGGTTGATTGACAACCGTCTTTTACTTAAAAACAGAGCAGGTTTGCAGACTAGAGATCTGCGTGGCCATGGGAATTTCCGTGCCCGCGGGCATGGACGGGCAACTGCTTCGCTTCGAAGGGCACGGGCTTCTCAAAAAGATATTTTTAAATGTTTTGAGCAACAAAATGGTATGAAGATTTGAATTTTTTGTGAATGGAATATAGACAGTTAGAGACATGCTACAGAAAGAACAACATAACATAATGTTTGGATTACAATCGTCTATACACAGAAAAATTTCGAAGTTATCTGTAATGCTCACATTTTTGTTAGACATAGCTTCAAATTTCTTTTCACAGCTGAGTTTTCAAGAAGAAACATTTCTCTACAAAATGCGACGTTCCGCGACTCTGAGTAAGTCTTTATAGGCGACTTGTAACAATTTTCGTTGAAGCCCGAACAACAGTTTTTAACTGGTGCATGCCTGCTGTCCATAACTTCATATCATCTTGTATATGAGTCCTTGAAATGGGACATATGTCGGATAATTTGGCGTGATCTTGGGTAGTTTACACGATTTTCAGATATTTCCTTTTGCATTCGATAGAGTAATGTAAGCCATAAACAGAAGATTTTATAAAAACTGTCAGTCTCTACTTATCATAATTAATTCTAAGTTTAATTTAGTCCATAAAATATATTTAAATAGTCTCATTCGATAGACAAGGAAATTCTGCATCGATTAGACTGTTTTACAGATTTTCACAACTATTACATAATCGTGAGAAAACGAAATCAGATGTAGTGAAATATCAATGTTTTTCAAAGATAAACTGTGAAGTGAAGTAGTTGTAAAAATCGAAACTTTTCTGATTCATGAAAAGTTAGTGGTATTGGAATATCTTTGCGAGGGAGTTGATTATATTCAAAAGACTTTATTTATAATATTACTCCCTCCTTTTTCGATTTTGAACTAGTTTAGGCCAATCCCCACTACTTCTGATAATGTTAAGATGTAGGCTACTCGATGAAATAGTTGACGATGTTGCTTCATAGGATAAATAAGAACTTCGGCAATCTAGCAGAGTCTGATTAGTTCGAATCAGGCCAACAGAATTGTCACAGGTGCAAAAACGAAAGAGAAAGACAATATACAACTTAAAATTTCGTGAGGAAAATTGTTTTAAGTCAGAAATATCCTAAAACTTCAGAATATTTTACGCTTATCTCATTTTCCAACGATCGAAAAGTGTTAAGGAAACGTCTAAGAGTCTTTTCCCATTAATGTCATTATCGCTCAAATATCAACAATGAAGTTAACCGAAAACCAGCTTTTCACAACGTCCAGTAACTGTGACAGTCAAACGACGACTCATTTTTCCCATACAAGGTGAGACACATGCTCTTTGACACAAACTCTTAAAAGGCATACCAGCACTGACACTCCAAATGATAACTCAAATAGTGAAAAAAGTTCGCGTTCCCTAGATATTCTTCTTCAATCAATCTTTTATTCTTCATCCAGTTCTTCTCTTTCACAAATTCTTCTATAGTTCTAAACAAGTTCAGTCATGCGAGCGGAAAAAGGACATACATTTTGTGAGTGGAAGAACATATCATACTCTGCTTGCTAAGTAATCAGATAAAGTGTCTCAAACGGTTAAAAATACACAGTTTCTCACATTAATATTTTTTTTGTATATCACGATCATTGTTTGAGTTTCATGCATCAAGTGTTTGATCAGAATAAGATTTAATCAACTGCAAGCACAGACATCCACTCATCTTCTCTATATCAACGGTAATATAATTACTACTGCACTTTTCTGGTTTAATTAACAAACTCTCTACAAGTAGCAACATATAATTTATTGCGAACGTGTGGATTGTAATTTGAACAGAGTCCAATTATTCTCAAGTACTGCTGTGTGTGTGCATATCTGTTCTTATTCTAAAAGACTTCCGGATACAATCTAAATTGATTTAGTCAAAAGAATGTAAAACTAAGGGAGCGTTTCAAAATATATTCCGGTCGGTCGCTATTCCTCTATTCCGCGACTGTTCCTCTGTTATTCCTCTATTATAGAACACTTCATTTTATACTACTTTTTCTATATATAATTTATAGAGTATACTGAGCTTGATTTTCTTTTCTAATTGTTTCTACTTCTTCAAAAACAATTAACCGCCATGTTTTCAAAGATTATTCATTTATCAAGCTAATATATTTAAAGTAAAAAGAGAACATCTCTTTTATAGTTCATTCTCCTGTCATACTGTTTAGGCTTTTTTAGAATAAAATGTTTTCCTTAATATCAGGAAGAAACTATAGTATCACGTGTTTTTCTTTATAGAAGTAAAGATTCAGACAAAAACGAATTAAAATTAGGCTAAAACAGATGAATATCAATCTAATGATCTACAACGTAATCGACAACATTTTTTATTTATGGTATCTTTAAACTTTTTTGTTTGTCTATACGTGCTATATCGTTGACCATAAATATTATACATATGTTGGTCAATTGTATGAACACGTTGTGGGCATAATGGTTTTGTTCCTTTTACTGTGCCATTAATGGAGCTCTCTCTCAATTCTTCAGTAGAAAATATGGCACCGAATAAAAAGGATAACAAATGATTAAATCCCTTTTCTCCAGTTAACAATTCAGTTTCTGCAGCATTCTTGGCACGATTGTATTTTTCCGTATATACTTGATAACTTTCTTGTGTTGTTGGATTTGTAATTGTTAATGTTGATACCTAGAGGCCAAAGTTCAAAAGCTAGACAGAAAATTCAATTTTTCCGGATTTATAAGCATAAACACGTACTCCAAATTGCGGCTGTGTTGATGTAGAATTATATGTGACGATAGGTGCCAATGTACGTGATCTTTTTATTTTACTTGTTGGTGTAGAATTCTAAAAAGTATTCACTAGATGAAATAAAGTTTGGCAATCAGAAAAAACGTGTTCGCTGGCGATAAATAGTAAATGCTTCAGTAGTTTATAGCAACTTATATATCAGATAACTACATATGCTGTTAATTATAAATAGCTTTTCACCTGTAGTACTGGACCATTAATATCTTGTAATAAATCATTTTCGCTTGTTTTTCTTTTATTATTTGCTGTTGGTTCAAATGGTGCATGAATGATATCATTTGCTGCTTTCACAACCATAGAAGCACTGCTTGCCGTCTAAATATAACCATACGATAATTTATTATCTATTTTTCTTAGCTATTGAATTAACTTGACTTACTTCTTGTGGTTCATTATTTACGTCACCTGATATATACGTATCATTGTCACCTGTAGTTACAAAATTCGAAGAAATTTCATGATTATAATTTTCTTGATCAAAAATATGACGATTGGTAGCCTAAACGACAAAAAAAAATCGTGTCGTGTTTCAAACTGAATCTGTTACAATCTTAAATTTTACAAAAATAATTTGAGTTGATATTTCAGTTCATTTTATTTTAACTTCGCAAAGTGACAGATTATATATCAAACTACAAAATAGTGTGTAATAACAAAATTAGAAAATTCTTTTCGTTTTATAGCTTTCTATATAGACGCAAAAAAAAATGGAGAAGATCAAACAGAAAGGAAAAAAGCTGTATTCTTTGAAGTTTAACGGTGAACTTTAGTGTGAACTGGGAAATGAAAAAACTGAATTTGTGATGACCAACATTTATTTCTTCTAATGAGTTACTTATTACTGACCTTTTCCGTAACTGTTTGAATTTGTTGTGCCGCATCTGCAATTGCATGCTCATAAGATAAGGCTCGTTCTTCAATAATACTTAATATTTTGGAACATGATGTTTCGGTTTTATCAATAATTTCTCGTGTGTTTACATAATCGGCATTTATACTACTTAATGTTATTTCTATTATTGTTTGTTTTGATACTAGCATATCTATTATTTGATTTAATTTTAAAACGTTTTTATCGATGCGTTCAATATTAGTTAATAATAAATTCAGTTTATTGTTTATTTCATCATTAGGTCGGCCATCGTCGGAGGCTAGTGATGGTGAATCACAATAATCAAATGGATCTTTCATCATCTCTTGAGACATACTGCGCGATAATAATAATAATCGTAGAATATTTGAAAAATAGAACAGTATTATATATTGTGTAAAGAATAGTGGAAGAGTCAGAGTTTTATGAAGGTGATTATGAGATGTCCGATAAAGCTTTACGATTATATACTGTTCTAAACTTGAGAAAAAGTTGGACGGAGATTTTTTTGGGTATCTATACATTTTGTGTACAGATACAGTTATCTATAGATTTGTGTCTACTAATTTTTGTCCTAACAAGTTGACAATTTGTGATACTATTTCTTTTTGCGTTTATCAATTAGTATACAAGAACATAGTTCCTTTTAATCTAATTAGATAGATGCCTATTATATGCTCATACAAATTTTACAAGATAAATTGAAATAGAAATTAGACTGGGATAATCGCTCTTACACTATAGAGTAATACGAAAGAATCAAATAAATACGAAGAGAAAACGAAGAGTTGCCTGTCAGCTTGTACGTCATATCATACTCAATAATACTTCATCAAGCAAAAGTCATTTAAATAAAACTTCATAAATCCCCAATTTTTTATTATGTCGAGCTATAAATGGTTATTATTCGAAACCAAAGAAAAGTCCATTAAAACAATCAATCATTTAAAAGAATTTCGTTTTAAAAATAGTCCACGCGGTAGAAAATCGTATTATCAAACGCATCCCGAATTAGTTCCGGAATTAAAAAAATTATTAAACACACACAGTGGAGAAGCACAAGATCGTCGAAGAGATGATGTGGTTCGTTTTAATGGTTTGTCTATAACAGATAGTAATAATTAAAAAAAATGTAAAAGTCAAAAGTTTTACAAATCTATTATTTCAGCGAAAATTCCACAAAAACAAAATTCTAAATCTCATTATCATCCAGATTTTCATATTACATGTGCCCAAATTAATTATGTACAAGAACTAGCCAGTTTATATAATGATGAATGCATTTCATTATCCAGTGACAATAAGGCCAAAATCCCACTTGGAACGGTAGCAGTTAGTTGTCACATTAAATCAAGAAAATTCCATTTAATCAATAAATCTCCAAATCTACCAGATCATGATTTTCCAAAGCCAGGTGTCAAAATCATCCCTGCTGGCTATGTTCGTTTATGGCATAATCGTCGTTCATCTAGTGCCAATCCAAATCAATCATCGTCGTTACCACGCATAAAAAGATCCAAATCATCTGGACCAAGTTTGTTCAAACTGCGAGGAGAAATCAAACAGGTAAGCGAAAATTATTTTTTATATCTTAAAACAAAACTCTCGAAAAAAAATAGAAATATCCCCTTGTCAGCTCACATAGTTTGTATATGCATGTATTACATATGATTCGATCAAAAGAAAACCGAAAATATAAAATAAAATGTAATCGAAATGAGGTAGAACAGCCTAACTAAAGAAGCATTTCAAAATTGCATAAATAGGAAAAAATATAATGTTCTTCTTGTTTGTATACGTGTATATATATATATATATATATTCGATATAAAATATTATCACAAATCTCATAATTAGTAGCACTTTTATTAAATTCTGAAGAACGTAACTGGAACGTGCTGGAAAAAAATTCTGACATTAGCAATTGTAAGTTTTCTCTGATCAATTATGGCCGTACGATTTTAAAATTTAAATCGCTAAAACTTCCATTGATTGATATTACTGGAAGCGCCAACCTATTTGATTCCTTAGATTGAAAAGAATCTGAGAAAAACACATTGCGAACAAGTTTCATTCCAACATCACATCAGCAGACTCACTAAGGGAGCGTTTCAAAATATATTCCGGTCGGTCGGTCGCTATTCCTCGATTCCGCTGTTCCTCTATTCACCGACTATTCCGCGACTGTTCCTCTGTTATTCCTCTATTCCTCTATTATAGAACACTTCATTTTATACTACTTTTTCTATATATAATTTATAGAGTATACTGAGCTTGATTTTCTTTTCTAATTGTTTCTACTTCTTCAAAAACAATTAACCGCCATGTTTTCAAAGATTATTCATTTATCAAGCTAATATATTTAAAGCAAAAAGAGAACATCTCTTTTATAGTTCATTTTCCTGTCATACTGTTTAGGCTTTTTTAGAATAAAATGTTTTCCTTAATATCAGGAAGAAACTATAGTATCACGTGTTTTTCTTTACAGAAGTAAAGATTTAGACAAAAACGAACTTCAGGAAAACAGCGTTAACATGAAGGCCTCACTATTGCTAATATTCAGGAGAATATTTTATAAGAATTTTATTATTATTAAAATTAATTATAATTATTTTATAAGAGAATAATAGAAGAATAGAGGAATAATAGAGGAATACATATGAAAATTTGATGATTTTTTTCTAGAGAAGCGGTATTTGAGATTTTTACATATTCGGAATCAGCGCGATGAGTTACGTTGTACGGCGCAAAGATCTCGTCGGGGTACACGCAAAAATGGGGTCATGGGAGTCCCACTTAGAATACCACTGTATTCAACGGTATAGTTCATCGTTCAACTTCAAACATGCCGCATTTTATTCGTTCTGCTTGTAATGTCATTTTGTTTTCGCTTTCGTTTTTTTCTTTTCTACGCATATATAGTGAGAGGTATAGAAAGCAAGAAAGTGAAAAGTTAGAAAATTTTATCTTTTCATCGAAATATTCACTGTAATCACTATGATATTGCTGTATATCCTGTCAACTTGACACATAAAAAAGTTAACAAATTTGGAAGTACCCCTCTCCAGTTTTTAAGGTACTTTAAAATACACAAGCTGTACTCCATCTTGAGCTATTTATTAGAAGAGCGTACAGTCTACTTTTTGAGACACAGAGCTGCCAATATCGCTGTCAATGCAACTTCTATGTGCCACCAGACTATCAGCTATATAATGGTAAAAAATTTTCTGGAAAAAGTTCAAGAATAAGATCAGGATGAAGAAAATACTACGCTCGTCGAGTATTTCTGTTCTAATTAAAAGCAATCACTCTATCATTCAATTGTTTATTTAAATTTCGTTATTCTTGTGTGTGTGTGTGAAAGAGATGACCTGAAATATCTACTGATGCAGAGAGTAAAGAAGCTAAGCGAACCTTTCTATAGTTCGAGATAGATGTCGTCAGAAATCAGTGAATTTTGATCACACAAAAATGTCATATACGGATAATTAAACTTACAGAGTATCAATAGTCTTGAATTTAGACATATGGTTAGACCTCTGGAGACTTTCGAAGGGGCTCGAGAAACCTTTTTCGATTTACATTAGATTACGAAACTTACACATCAAACCTCGGAAAAATTCATAACATATTTTAGATAGTCCCCTCGCGCGAACACCGACCGAAGGGAGATGTTCGCGTTTTCTTGAATGCAGATATAAGTTCCTAAACTCAAGGGACCAAGCGAGTGCAGACGAGCGTTACCTTGTTATTTACTACAACTATAAGGCTTCGTTCACAAATTATTAGTCAATCTTTAATTCTACTGCTTTCTTTTTTATCCAATGCAATAATCGATTATATTTTATTTTTAAATTTTTTTGAATTCAAAGATTCATCACAGAGGAAGACAGAAAGAAAATAATAATAAGATAATAATTATTTATTGGTTGTTTCGGTTTCTGATGGATAGGAGCGCTAATTCCTCAGTTACTTGATGACCGTTCTTCACATATCATGTTCATAGATCGATGTGTACTATGGAGACGTTGTATTCTTCATTTCTTTATTTAGAACAAGCCGTACTGGCGCCAATTCAGCTGCAATATTGGAAGGTTTCACATTTTGAATACCGTAGACAATGTGTGCAGCTGGAACATACTGTTTAGCTCGATTAATATGATCACTTGAATCATCGAAAAAGATCGCTGGATCGATGGCGATCAGGAAAGGTGTCTTATCGAGTCCACCCAAAAAGTGTGTTTCGTCGATCTCGAGGCCCCAATTCTGTAAAGTTTTAAATGCTCGTTCGTTGGCTACGCCATTGCGCGCAGTGACAAGGAAAGTACGCACTCTCCATGCATTTTCTTTTCCTAATGCTTCACGTACTTTTTGCAACTTGAAAGCAAATGCATGCAATGGACCTTCTGGCAACGCAATATGCTTTTTTTCCTGCTCGAACTGTTGGAAGACCTCCAAGCCTTTCTCTCTATAGATGCATTCCGCTTCATCCGAGAAGAGTACACCATCTCCATCGAAAACAATACGCACTTGATCCTTTGGCCATTGTGAGAGATCAGCAGACGTAGTTTCATTATAATTATGCATTTTCTTGACCATAACAGGCCTACTCATAACATAAAAAATACAAGAGAATAGTGTATTTGAAGCTTCTCATGAATATTCTAGACTTCAGAGAATTGTATCACTCATCTCATTCAAAACGAAACATTCTGAAGGTCATTAGACAACCTGAGAATGCCATGAAAGTCTGATCACATTGGAAGCTATTTTCTGTTTTGGAGTATATGAAGAAGAAACCAGCTTAAAAAGTTCAGCTTCATTTAGCAGCGAGAAGCCAATAGATATCTCTGTGAGTGACACGAACATTCATAGAAGCATCAAATGAATTTGTGCAAATTTACGAGATGGATGAACTTACAATAAATCGGATGGAAGATCCGTTGTTTCAGCCATTATATTGCATACCAAACCAGCTGCTATTTTCTTGGGCATGGTTGTATTTTGAGACAGTACTGTGCGAACTTGCTCCTCTTCTGTGGTAAGAAAGAGGTCGCATCTCCAAGCTTCCAAATACTTGGTGACATCTGTACCATTGGTGAATGACATGCGTGTAATACCAAGCTTATAGTGATCGATGGAGTTCCGAACTCGTTCTCCTGATACGCCGTCATTACGCGATACGAGAACCACATCGATCAACTGTTTACCGCTGCTGTGGTTCAACTCCAGCATAGATTGAACTAGTCGAAATCCAACACCAGGTTTGAGAGATATTGTGACATTATCACGTTGGTGCATTTTGTACGCTTCAAGTCCTTCTTGTTGCCATATGTTGTGAGATTCATTGCAATCGAAGAGTGCAGTAGAAGTAATACAGACGACGAGCTCGAAAGACAAAGGCATGAAGACAATTATTCTCCACGTAGTTTTCAGACACCACTGTAACTAAGTCCGGAATGCAGAAGTTGAACAGCTGAAAGAAAAAAGCTTCTACAGTTAGAAAAAGTACATACTAAGACGTCTGGATTCGATAATCAACTTTTTCTTCAGACTGTATAGAGCGAAATACTCAAGTAATGTGTTGTACAGACTAAAAGTATCTGCAAGCTCGATTTTCTCTTACTTTTCGATCATGTATGTGCTGAATAATTTTGTGTTAGGAAGAATCCTCTTTTTAAAGGTAAAGAACAGAGTCAATGAAATATCGTAAAGAGTGTCTCTCATATCACTTCTTGTGAAATGTTTACTCCTAGGTAAGGAATACATCTTGTATGCTTTTAAGCGTTTAGACACAGAGTTTATCACCTAAGTAATCCCATATACTGCTTTCCTACAAAACTAACTTGTTTTTGGCTGCTATATTTAATTTGACAGAAATTGATTTTTTATCCACAGTTAGGTCTTTCATTTCTATGGCTCGTTCCAAGAGATGAATATCTGAGTCTATGATAACCCTAAATTTTACTGGTATCTTCTCTATATGTTGAAGGCGAAACAGTTTTATCTGGCGCAAATAACACGCATCGTCTTAGAGTTTTTCCAATACCATCAAAACCGGAGAATATGCCACAGCTAAGAACCAATGCGGTATATGATAATGCTATTAAAATTTTGGAAGATAAAAACAAATCACAGTTAAATAGTAAACATGAACGATGTCGAAGAAGGAGAATTAATAAAGGATTAAGAAGCAAACAGCAAGGTTACCATGGCGTCTGTCATTTAAGAAAACTACGATATTTTGACGTTGGACTATCTTTCTTATTTGATAGCCTTCATAATGCATATCATGGAACATTTGTAAGTCTTTTTATTCTTTTGATATATAATTCAAGAAAATAAGTTTCTTCGTGTAATTACAGAAGCGGCTTCTTAAATTATGGCTCGACAATTCGTACAAAAATGAGCGATGGTCATGTGCATCAAAATTTAAGGATATAGCTGAGAAATTGAATTCTATTTATTATCCATCAACAACATCACGAACACCTCGTCAGTTAGAAAAGTACCTAAAATTTAAGGGAAGTGAAGAACGTTTAGTTTTATTGTTTGGTTTCGAAGCGTTTCGAAATTTTCTGTTAAAAAATTATTATGAGCATCATTTATTATTTGTTATGGCTGTGCACAAAGCAGAGAATCGTTCAATATCTTCAATTGACGTGCTTGAAATCAAAGAACTTCTCACACAATATCATCATCAGTTTCCTAAACTATACGGTAAGCGGCAAAATGTTCAATCTGTTCACTCAACGTACCACATGTATCAATCAGTTAGAGACTATGGTAAACTATCAAATTACTCGACGTTTAACTTTGAATCTATCCTTGGTAAGTTTGATAGAATTAATGGATCGCTTTTGCAATGCAGCTATCTTGTTTTCCAAATTCATTAGCGTAACGGCAATGTTGTGCCGTTTCCACTAATAACTCTGCAGAATAAAATACCTTTTTTGTTATATTTCTAGGTCTAATAACACGAACAATTAATGCAACGAAAAACCATTCGCTGGAAATTCAAAATACATTAAATTTATTCAGATTAGCATGGCATGAATCAGAAAGTGATGAATTTAATAAAACACTAAAAATATTTATCGAAAGTTTAACAACAACAAAACGTGTTGGATATAAATCCAATCGTTCAACAGCAGCAAATGCTTTAATTCCAAAAAAGAAAACACATTTATCACCAACAAGATTAGCTAGCTTACAAGTTAAATTCAACTGCCTTAATATCGTTGCATTTCAAACATTATATATCGCAACCACGCGTTTCACAACACAAGATTTTGGACAAGGAAACAGAACCAGCGATTCTCTGATATTATTCGAATCAGACGGTCGTCAGCACATAGGGTTCATTCAAAATATTATAAAATATCAACAGCAATTTGCTTTAATGGTAAAAACAGCCACAATTATCGATTGTTTACGTGTATTTATTGGAGAAACACAATATTCAACCACAAACGTTACATATGGGAATTTTGAAAGTGATACAATTCTTTTTATTGAACCACATCAAGTAATAGAAAAACTCTGTTATTCCTATGATAAAACAAAAAAGAATTATACATTTTTTCGTTATCCAACATTAGAAGAATCGAGTTAGTCTATTTTTTTCTTGTATGTATTGTTTCTATCAACCTTTTCTATCAACTTTTAAGTTGAATAAAAATTAGCTCTTCTGCTTGAAGAATACGAGCGCAACTATTATTTCAAGATTGACGGCGGCTTTAAGAATGCCTATCAAAAACTGCATTATTAAAAAGCAAGAAATACTTTAACATGAAAGAAGTGCAGCCCTATTTTACACGTTTCCTACAAGTTTCTAGCAGGTATGTGCCAGAAATTCTAATCACAAAAGGCGAGAACAACCGGGATTGAAGCACGAACCGAGGTTTTGAATTGAAAAATTGCATTTGGTACGTAAAGTGCGGAC
>CAJNOQ010006205.1:0-14007 GCA_905250885.1 Didymodactylos carnosus
TTTTTTGGTTCAAGTACTGTTCTATAACAATAAAATCAACACTCTGATATGTGATTCTCTTTTCAAACTGAAATTAAAATATGTAAAACTGAAATAAAGTAGTGGTGGCACTTTTACTTTACTCTTTCTTTAGGTAAATAAGGTAAAGTAAATAATCTACTTACTATTTACTTTTGTAAGATAAATAAAATATTTACTATTTACCTTAGTAAAGTAAATATATTTACTAGTAAATATAAAAATGTAATTCATATTTCTCGATCATATCTAAAAGTTAAGTATATTTTTACATCAAAATCTTACACTATGTATTTCGTGTTTATACTATAGGCACACATAGGATTATTCGCACGAAGAATCAGCTGAACTGATTTACCATATTGTATGATACCATAAATATATTTGCCTTTCTGGCATATCAAAAATACATTTATGGTATCTTCATTCATGTACTTCTATTTAAAAATATTAGTCACCAAGTTTTCTTCACAAAGTAAAACTTCAAAAGCAAACAAAAATAATGAATAGCAACAATGTGTAGAGAAAAATTTCACGTTACAAAATAGAGATTATGAAAGTAAAGCTAGTAACTGAACTGGTGGAAATAAACTTAGTTGAAATCAATCCCTTAGAACCCAGCTAGGCAGTTTGAATACAGCTCCAAAAAGTTGATTCAATGAAATGTAAGAAATTGAGAAAGGCTTAGTTAGTAAAAAAATGCAATTTCAGCTATATAAAATATATTAGTATCCCAGTTTCTTTAATTAGGAATAGCAGGTGATGCAGCATTTTCATACGGAATGCGGTTCATAAAAGATGTTTTTGACACGAGAAAAGGATAATTTTTGTTTTTACCTATTCGGCCAGAAATTTGAGGACAGCCAAGTCTTAGAATTTTGATTCGGATATAGGGATAGATCAGCTACTAGTACATACTCAAACCCCAGTGACTGGAAGAATTGTTCAAACAGTTCTTCTGGTAGACCGGATCTGCTCAAATAATTTCTCAAATAAGAAATGATCTATTTTCATAGTTCAGTTCATGGAGTTGAACGATCCTAGAAACTTTATTTGTTGTTCATAAAGATGTTCCTATAGTAAAACAAATGTTTTGTATGCAATGAAGTGTTGCTCTTAAAAATGCAAATAAATATAAATATATTAGTTCATAACACAAAACATTTTCGACAGTTCTTCGGGTTCGAACTAAAACTTAACTTCTAAATCCCTATTCTTCCGAGGCTGAGGAGCAGATTATTGATGGCGAGACTACCGTTATTCACATCATCACATGTCAATAATCATGTAAAAAGCTCAAATATTGCATCAAAATAACGGCTGCTTAATCAAAAACGTCAACTTTGAGTTCGTTCAAGCCTCAGTCTTAATTTCAATGAGCCTGAAGCTCTTATTGTTCAGTCTCAGTAAAGTTCAGTCCTTATTCAGCCTACATGTTCTACGGCCTATGACCGGGATACGCTGTGCTAACTAAGTCACAAAGAATACAAGCAAATTATCACATGTTCAATTTTATAGGAAAAAACGTCAGAACGCATATATGCGTCAGCGGTCTTGAAAGGGTTAAAAAATTTAGGGAGAAGCAGATTATAAAAAATTCAATATCCTTTTCTAGTGATGCATCATCCTATCTCGACACGTGCTAAAAGTTCAACAGAAATATCAAATGACGCGACGCAAGTATTCTACTACTCATTCGATCAGCCAAATCCCTATTACGATAATGGTCCAAATCTTTTAAATGCAACAACTACGAACATTTTATCATCTGCAACTGGACATGTGGGGCAAGCCCTTCGCTTCACAAGCACTTCAAGTTATATACAAATATGCTGTTTTACTGGGGTTGGTTGGCCCTCTAGTAGGTCGCTTACATTTGCCATGTGGGTCTCCCCCTCATCTATCAATGGCGGTAATTTCATATATAGTACTCAAGGATACCCGATGCTTGGCTTAACTTACAGCGGTCAAGTCTCTGCCCAATTTCTACAAGGATCTCCTGCATACGTTTGGCAACCTGTATATGGTACTTTTGTAGTAGTGAATACTTGGGTGCATGTGGCCTGCACATATAGCGTAGCAAATGGTTTTATTTTATATGTTAATGGTGTAGCATATGTTCCAGTAACGGGCGCTACCGCGTACTATTTTACCTACCAAGTCCAAGCAATTCAGATGGGAACTAGTAATGGTAATGGTTATATACCATCGTATGGTTTTCAAGGATCAGTTGATGAATTTTATGCTTATAGACGCGAACTGAGTGGCACAGAAATATTAGCATTAGCTAGTGTATAATGATAATATTACAGCAGTACTTCAGTTCAAACATTTATACACACAGAACCTTCTTTCTTCTGTTCGTAGCTGCAAGATTTTTCAGTAACGAAACGTTGTGGAGAGCTCGGACTGGTCTAAAATTGACGAAAACACATGTGGCTAGAGGCTAATAGAGCTCGATTTTTGATATTTTTCTTTTCAAATTAATAGCCAGTGTTAAAAGTCCAAAATTCGAAAAAGTCGCATTAACTTTGGTAAAGATATTTTTCTAATCATAAATCTAGACCGAATATCAAAAATCGGCCTATATTAGCCTTTAGCCACATGCGTCAGCTTCGATTTAAGGCCTTCCTGAGCTCTCTGCGATGTATCGTTACCGAGAAATCTGGGCGGTACAAAACACTCTCATAACACAAGACAATCTAGTCTTCCATTTTGTCCGGCATATAGAATCCTAAAGATTGATCTTCTGTTGTCATAACTGTTTTTCGCTTGAGGGTAATGAGAAAAATGCTTCTTAGACCAAAGTTAGTATTGTTGACAGAATTTTATCAATATTTTAGTGTTTTCGTTGGTTCTTTTACAGAAAAATACAGAAGTGTGAAGACACAGAAATTATACAGATGCAGGTTATAAGCAGATAGAAGTAATTCTTTCAATTTGAAATTTGTTTGAGCAAAGTTCTAAAAGTATCCTATAGAGAAGAGTTACTAAATGACTCAGAGGTAAAATTACATTGGAAAATGATGAAGTTGAGGTTAAAGGCTCCAGCTAGTGTAAGTTGAAACAGTTTAAAAGCAATATCACGGAGAGAGAGAGATACTTATTATCAGTTTATGTATACTCATGATTTTAACCAAAACTGCATTAACTATTAATGCAGTTAAGTTAAAACTGTTTTTTAACTTGAGCAGTTTGATACGTCAGCAAGTGAGCTCTGTGTGAGGAACTTATATTTCTTTCAGTTATAAGTCCTTGAGTTGATTGTATGCGTGCGTTAAGATATGTAGTATCGCTCTTTTATTCGACTACTCTTTATCACAAACTACAAAAAAACTTACTCTAACAGAAGGAAAACACTAATATATATATTTACTACTGCATGTACAAAAGATAAGAACAGCAAAAGAACAAAGCGAGAAAAGAACAAAAACAGACAAGGAACAGTACGGAACAAAAGAGAGCAGCCCTACCCGAAAGAAGTACCTACTAAATAAATAGAGAGGCTGTGGTAAAAAATCGTCACACCCTATCACATACCAAGTAAAACATCAAGGCACACCTTAGCAATAACAAGTTCATGTTAGTAGTTTAGCTCGAGTTCGTGAACGTTGGAATTACGATAATAATTAATTATCGCATTGTTATTATTTATTATTATATGAACTGTCAATTGTTTATGAAAGACAAATTGGCTGATACGAGTAGGACAGATACACTGTAATGTAGGGAATTATTTATAGAGAATACTCGGCGATTTTCAAAAAGTCCATATATAAATTGCTTGAGGATTTTCTAGATTCTAGAAAGTCGAATTTACAAGAAACTTGGAAATTCGATCTCGATTTTCCAGCATTCTGGGAATTCGGGGTTGAATTTCTATAAATAAGTTCCAAGATTCTTGAAATTCTAGATCGAATTTCCAGTTCGATTTTCTAGAATTAAGAAAAATATTCAGCGATTTTTGATATCTATATAAATGTCGAATAGTTTTTGGGCAGGTTAGGTATTATTTTCCTTTATTTTTATTTTTATCTTTTGTATTCTGTAGGGCATTCTGTAGTACTGTACTGTACCAATAGTACGCCAAAATGCACAGCTCTTACGGTACCGTTCAGACAGTACCGACACAGTCACTCCAAGTACACTTGGAGATTTCTCAACTTTTCTACAGTGCAGATTATAATGCAACTGGTAGACCAATAGAATTCAAGGTTAGACCTGTATAATGTAGTACCACAAAGAATATTAATACCTGAGAAATTCGAATTTCAAGAACTTTGGGAATTATTTATAGAAAATTGATCGATTTTCTAGAATATTAGAAAATCAAACTCGAATTTCTAGTATTTATAAAATCGACGCCAAATTTTCATGTTTTTGAAAATTCTATGGCGAAATTCTGAATAAAATGAAAAGTCAGTTTACAGAAAATCGCGAATTTCTAAAACATTAGAAAATCTACAAGCATTTTAGAAATATCAGAAAAAGCTCTACGATTTTCCAGATCGATTTTCTATAAACTAGAAATTAATTGAAAATTACAGTGTACGAATGGTTTTGTGCAGAATGAGTAGTAGAGATTTGACGCAAAAATATTTTAGATCAGGTCTTGAGTAGCAGACGTAGATAATCTTGGGATTGCTCTCTGTTATTTACACCTAGCACATATATTGAAAGAGATGGATGATTATGATCTTGCTTTAGAACTACTTTTAATGTATAAAGCCCTCCGCTGCATACACAACTATTGAAGAACGTATCATTTTTCTAGAAGGAATGAGGTTAGCAAGGATAACAACTACACTAAATTTGTGATAAAAAATACCAAGGAACCTTTAAAAACTTAATTTTGTTTTGATATTCTTTATAGAGATCGTGCAAGTTTGTTCGATTCCAGAATCCAGATCTTTCAATCCAGATCTTTTATCAAAACCCACTGTTAGATCGTAAAAGAAATCACAGTACTTGTTATAACTTATTGATCATTATTGCCGTTGTTCTATGCAACATTAAAGTGGCCTCAGGCCAGCAGATACTTTAAGAGTCAATCGCTTGTGACGAATTTCATACGTGTACAGAACTGGTACCTTCGCAGCTGTTAAAACGTAGATGATTCGGCTTTCCGATGTTTTGAATCGATAGAAAAAGCATAACAACAGCAGCAGTGTGAATCATTTTATTTTATTTTAAATTCCGACATCTCGATTTATTAAAAAATCATTGTCAAGGATATAAAAATACAAGGTCTAAATTGTATATATATATGTTGCGCAGTTCTTGTACTTTCTATTCTTTTCTTACTATCTTTCTCTTTTTACTTTCTAACCTATTCAAGAAATAGAATAAGCCAAAAAATAAAAAAGAGAAAAGAGGAAATTTCTTGAATAGGTTAGAAAGTAAAAAGAGTAGATAGTAAGAAAAGAATAGAAAGTACAAGAACTGCGCAACATATATATATATATACAATTTAGACCTTGTACTTTTATATCCCTGACAATGATTTTTTAATAAATCGAGATGTCGGAATTTAAAATAAAATAAAATGATTCACACTGCTGCTGTTGTTATGCTTTTTCTATTGAAAATTCTACCTATTAGAAATAATAATGTTTTGATATCGAAACGTCAACTGATTTATTTTAACTACACGCATTCACTTTGGTCGCAGGTGAATGTTTATTAAATGTTTTTCGGTTATGTGAATTTCAAAAGTTAGACCCGCAGTGTGTTACATAATGGTATAAATAACCGATTGGTATTGCTTGTCTGTTGTCCCAAGCGGTACATACCTTTTCACTTCATTTAAAAATTGAATAAACGTCTTATACGGTAATATTATATATACGGTCAGAAGAGTCTGTTCGCAGATCGCGTTTCGAAAATTGTTATTTTCAAAGAATAAAAACTTCTAACACGATGTACAGTTAAAAAGAATATGACTGAAGGAATAAAAAAAGGGTCGTCTAATCTGAATATCTTTTGTTTTAGTATAGGGTCTTTACTCACCTAAAATTGGCTAAGCAAAGCGTCATTTATGAATCTTTTATGTCGATATCAAAACATTATTATTTCTAATAGGTAGAATTTTCAATAAAATAATTTTCAAATTATTCTTCGATCGTCTTTGGTAAACATAGTTGGCTTCTGATTGACAATAAGTGCTCTGCTTGTACGTGTCCGACATACAAATAAGTACGAATTCAGCATTTTCAATTGCAGTCGCAATTTCCTCCATTTGTACACCGAATAGGTTATCTCGATCAAACCATACTTGGTAAGAGTCTTTGACCAATCGATCTTGAATTAGGTAACACAAATCTTTGTCGGCATGCGAGTAACTGATCATCACGCCGTATCTATTGGCTAAATGACCTTCTGCGTCTGCTTTTACGGTAGTATTCGAAACTGTCTGGATCTGAGTATTCTTGATATTTTCTAGTTTCGGTGCTTCCGCGTCTTTTTTTTTATCACAAACTCAACTTCTTTTTCCAGCTTCCACACAATTCCTTGAGCTGCTTTTGCAATGGCTGTCTCCGCAGATGATTGTAGAGTTTTAACATGTGTCATAAAAGTGTGATTATTGTTCAGAATACTAGCGGCTGTTTTATTAAATATCAGAGCCCATAAGATCTCCAGTGCTCGCTGCTGCACTTTAACAATTCCTTTCGATCACACATCGAATCAATAATGGTATGCCGTCTTGCTTAGAAAACTCCTCTTTTATTTGATCGTGTTGCACAAGAGCTAAAGACAAGAAACTATGAGCAAAATGTCCAATTGTGATTCTAAAGTAAAAAATTTGGTCATACCAAAAATATGAGAAAAAGTATCCACACTGACTCAGAACAGTAAAACCCTATTGGATCCGATTAGATCGTACACAACATAGAATAAGGCCAGATCCTACAGTAGGACCAGACGATTTCACACTTGCACTTCTGGTTTTTCCGGTCTTCTACACACTTTCATCTGAATGTTGGTAGTTCATAGCATCGTTCGCAATCATCGTTTTGTTGAACTCATTGCAAACTACTGACGGATGTCAGAAAACGTAGAAAAATTTTACAAGTTCATCGTGTACTTTGTTCAAATCCATGTCTGTTCATTGAATTCAAACAACTCCTATAACGGTTGCTATACTCTCAAGCTTTAACCTCACAAAATGATGAATAAGAGTTAGAGAAAAGTACTGGAAAGCCTCATAGTAAAAAAATTATGGTGTCACAATAAAATTTGTCTTAGTGCCCCTGCGAAAATAGTAAAATGATCATATCTTTGAAAATGGATGACGTGTGTGTGATACTCTTTAATGTAGTTTTATCGTTAATTATCTATAGTTTTCTACGGTACACGCCATTGACCTCATCGACACTTTGTTTTCGAGATATATCGAAAGACCGACTCGGTCTACCGGGAAGGTACGCGACGGGCGGTCATAGTGGACCATGATTATGCCTAGAACTTACAGTGACACATCGAGTAGCACCTTGTTGTACTTTCGATGCAGACCGAGTCCTTCGATATATCTCGAAAACATAGTGTCGATGAGATCAATAGCGCGTACCGTTTCGTAGATAATTGATAGATGAATAAAATGACATTTTCCAATACTTTTGACACGAGATTGGTGCTTGTCACGCTAAGATCATCTATTCATAATCTCAGAATTGAGAAAAGAAGGATGGAGATTTCATATCGTATCCAGCTTTGTCCTTAAGAGCAGAATAATAAATAATCAATTTCAAGCATCAGTGTGTAACTTGTTACTAAAGTTCGTATCAGACCTGGTGGGTCCGTCCAGAAATTTAGTGCCATGGGAGTATAATCCAGAGAAAAATACTGAGAGTGTCGTATAACGCAGGATGTACACATTTTCATAGGAGTATTTTACACTAAATTCACCCTACCTTTATATTTGTTCACAATAAGCTATCTCAAGTTGCTGCATAAAACAGAGCTTCATATGAACTGGATTGAGTAATTAACTCACCTTGACGTCTCTGAACTGACCTGAAGTGGTCTTTAAGTCCATATGTTACTCAGCTACATACTTCTCAAACTCAATAGTGCGTTTTCCAATAGCCTTTTTTGTAGCATATTGTCAATATTTTCCTTAATTTTGTTGACAAACACTTGTGTTATCTTAGTGGGATTTTCCAATTGTTTGACATCTTCTTCGCTCATAATCATTGACAGTACACGATAAGCATTATACTGGATTTCTTTCTTATTGACTGTTATTAAGTTTAAAAAAATTTTGGATACATTCTTTTCTTTGATGAACGTCAAGAGTTTTGGTTCAAGTGTCAGTACGTATAAATAAGCGATAACATACGGTATATATTCGGTAGTCATTTTATTGCTGATGATGACAGTAAGAATTGTAATTGCATGATTAATAAGCTCTGAATGCTGAGTAACGAATTCTTGTGGTGATAAATCAGAGAATGAAATGTACTGCAGCAGGGCAAAAACTAAGTGAAATGCTCTTTGAACAGCGGAATGCCGTTGCAATACTTTTACTATGAACTGAGGACAAATGTCGACGTATGTATTCAATATCGTTGGATATATTGAAGTTATTATCTCCTCCTGACGCTTACCATCGTAAAGCCCGATAAAGAAAGGGCATGACACTAATAAAAATTCTTCGCCTACTGTCAGTTTCGAAGAATTTATTTGAACTTGTTTAAACACATTTGAATAATGGGGTGAACAAACAATCTTCACAACTGAATCCAATAGGACAACGGATCAGCATCATCTTGTAATTCTTTTCGATCGCGTAGACAAGAAATGATATAACGAACAGAGCGTTCTGCCAGCAAGAGGTCTCTGTTGTCCAAGCTTTTACTAGTTGCGATTTGTTCAATTATATCACGCTCTGGTGCAAAATTCATGATGCCTGACCGATATCGAGCGCAATATGCGCTGGAATCGTTGACACTTCTGATGAGAAATAGTACACTACGTAACTCAAAGTAAAGAAAAATAAAAAATATTTTTCTTTTTGCGATTCTTTCAACTTTTGAACGAAGAAAGAACTTTTGTTATTTTTTGTCGGCTGCAACTTTGACTACTCATAATGTTTCTATTCTCTGAAAAAACTACATGAGTTGTTAAAGTTGCAGAACAGAAGAAACTCAATGTAATTATCGTATTTTTGTTTTCCTTAGAACTAACGTTTCACGATTCTAAACAGTCTTTTAGTTGTATGTCTTCGCTGGGCAACGAGAAAAAGTAGATAAACATCCCTGATTTTTAATTATCTTGTTTCTTTTACTCTAGATATTGAAAATAGAAAAGTTTGCATCTTAACTTCCCTCTTGTTGGTTCTCGTTTGTCAAAACGTCTGTTTGAGCTAAGACCTACAGGCTAGATTTGATCTGTATGACTTACAGTAGAGTCGTAGGATTTTTTCCAGCACAAAGCGAAAAAGATTATAATCTCTCAACAGAAATTGCACACTTACTGTGTATAATTGAAAGAAATTATTCTGTGAAATTGGACACGTTTCATCTAATCAATCTCTACTTTTCTCTTCTTTCTTGCGAAGTTTTCAACTAACAATAATACAAGTACTAATCACTAATTCGAAAAACTGGAATTGGTTAGGCTTGAAACCGAAATTAGAATTGGTGAACTTTATTCTACATATGAGGCAAGTGTAATTATCATCATTTTCCTATATGGGAAGAATTAAGAGAAACGAATTTAACTTAGAAATGTAAAAATTGATTTTATGTGAAATGACCATTTTAGGTTATTTGCACTTAATATGAAAAAGTTCATATCGTCAAGTCGTTAAAATTCATAAAAACAACATGACATCTTCAGAAGATACATTATCTCGTATTATACACATGATTTTAGGATAAAGAATAGAGAAGCTATTTGTTGTTTTGTGGAAATCCAGCTAAAAAATAAAAATGTTTTTTTGAAACTTTTTCTATTCATCATCTACCACCAAATCATATGTAGAGCACCCAAAATTACATACCTTTGGAAAATGTGATCAAGTTTGACGATGTTGGGAAGTTTTTAATATTAACATTTCTTTCACTCGTTCTTTTCCTACTTTTTCATAGCATTCGCACAAGATATAAGCAACTATGGCAACTCATATTGTTTTTTTAGAGAATAGAAATATCACAAGTTGTCTGAATTGCAGATGACAAAAATAAGACAAAAGTCTTTTCTTTGTTCAAAAATGCAAGGAATAGGAAAAAAATGCGCTGTGAAATGTTACGAGTGGTACTACTATCCTCGCGTCATTGCAGGCGTCTTGCCTTCGGTTCTCTGTGTTGTGCCTTCATTTTTTTAGTAAGATTATACAGTTCAGACGCACGTCTTACTCCGTGTTTTCGTTTTTACAACTTTTTTAAATAGTTTTTCTTGAACATTGTTTCTCTCATAGTTTTCAATCGACGATGAGCTCATAGCTCAGCGATGATTCATACGAATGAGAAAAGTATGCCGATGGTTTGAGATGTACTCAGACCTCTCTATACGATCTTTCATTCGAAAACTGTCATGAACATACGGACACGTAGTTTTCCTGATAAGTTCTGAAAAGTACGTATGGGTATATCTCAAACCAACAGCATACTTTTCTCATTTGTCTGAATCATCTCTGAGCTCTGGGCTTCTCGTAGTTCGAAAACTGTGAGAGAAACAATGTGCAAAACAAACGTCATGGAATTTTACTCCGCTAGCGCAGTTAGCTAACCAAGTCGATATCCTGAAGCACACATGCATGAACACGGGCTCACCGAACTCTAAATTTCGAAAAACCTGAAAAAATAACCACATCACAGTTATGTACGGGCGCCATCATCTTATATATTATATTTCTGCGCAACAGTAAAACATCCTCACCTTCAAAGTCTGCAAATCAAGTTCTTTGTCCGATACAAAAAGCTCCAAAACGTCATGGAACTTAAAAGGCTCCAATGTAGTCTTAAAATAAGGGTTTTTGGACCTACGCCAAAATTTGAGTTTTTTGCGAGTTTTTCTCTCCAGAATAAGTTTGAAAGGCTGAAACGCATATATTCTGAATTAGCTCGACGAGCTGAATCTAACCATGTATGATTTGTCGAGAAAGAAAATAGTGCTTCTCTTTTGAATTAGGCGCACCTTGAAACAGGTCACGTTTGGCTATTTTGGTTGAGAATTCATAACTCCGTCCAAATCCTCTGTCTTCATTTGAATTACGCGCACCTGGCAAAACTATATGTTTTCAATATGCTCCTGAGTTTTGTTAACAAAAATTGCGACGAGACTCGGTATGGCCGATAACCTCTGCTCTCAGCCACAAGGCTTCCCAATTGAAGAGAGCAATAATCCTGGACCTGTTAGCAACGCCTGTCCTCCGCTCGAACGAAAGATGATGGGCATTTGCGTGGTCCTTTAGAGGGCGGCCTAGATGTTCAAATTCATCTATGAGCGAAAAATATCCTGTATTTCATCATGTCTGAGCAAAATCGTTTTTTTTCTCGCTAATGTCCTGCGAACTGTTCAACATTCGCTCATGATGATTGGTGATTTTAATAATTTTATATCGGACAAAGAAAATGATTTGCAGACTTTGAAGAGAATGAGAATGTTTTACTGTTACGCAGAAATATAATATATAAGATGATGGCGCCCGTACATAACTGCGATGTGGTGCAGGACCAGATTCAAAGCTCGTATCGGAATTTAAGAAAAGTAAACGATGGTATATGTATCTAATACCCTCCTGATACCTTACCCGAAGCGTTTGGGTCACGGATTTCCTCTTGCCCGTCCACGTCTTTTGAAAGTATTAATGGGTATTATGACATCTATGCATTCGAAACTAGTGACAAAAAATGCGTTAAATCCATTTGTTAACAATTAGCGAGAACGGAAAAACAGTAACAAAAAAGGTGCTGCATTCTTTTTTTCTACATATACAGGTACAATGATGTGACGTCATGATGTATCAAAGTTGAAGAAAACCAAATTTGACTTTCTTGTTAGCACAATAGAGCTTTTTACAATCTTGTTTGTTAAGTTTTATCGATTCAACTGTAGCATCAGTCTGAAGCAATTATCGATGATGGACATAGGAAAACATTTGGTTCGCAACTGCTTGATAATGTTTTCCTGTTCCATAACCCATGCCAGTTGGAGAAGCAC
Source organism: Didymodactylos carnosus (assembly GCA_905250885.1). Taxonomy (NCBI): domain Eukaryota; kingdom Metazoa; phylum Rotifera; class Eurotatoria; order Philodinida; family Philodinidae; genus Didymodactylos; species Didymodactylos carnosus. The sequence goes on from CAJNOQ010006205.1 coordinate 12,184, forward strand.
GATATGAGTGATGCACTGGTGTCGGGGTCTTACTATGTGCAGAATAATACAAGGGAGCAGTTTTGTGGTAACCACCGCCACCCGCATTACTATATGAATGATAGTAACTGGAACTGCCATCATCATATACTTGTGGCCGTTGATGTCGTTTTAGCATACCGTAGGCGGCAGCCCCAGCACCAACCGCAAGCAGTAAACCTAACACCATTCAGTTGAATTAATGCAGTATGCTAAAAGTAAAACTATGTATAACAATGATGGGTAGCATGCTGTATTGTATATTCAAAACTAATATTAGTGACAAAAAATCTAAAAACCGACTATTTCGTAGTTTGTATATGTACAAATTAACGAACGCTTTTTATTGCTTTCTTATTGTAAAATGCGATAAGTGTCTCTATCATAAAGACACTTACCGCACTTAGTTGCAATAGCACAAACTTCTTTTTCATAGTATGAAAAGGAAGTTTGTATTATTGCAACTTACCTAACTTTAAACGTCCTATACAAAAATATAGCACATTTATATTGAGCAAAAACAAGGAAAGGAAAATGACTAATAATTGTGCTGTTCCTACGGGCATATGCATGTAGATGAGAAAAAATAAGCACACAAATATGACCAGCCAACCAAGCGTTGAAGAATGCTCTCCAGCTTTACGTGCGCACTTACCTCATAATAGTTACAACAACGGATGTAGAAAGAATGCATAAAGTTAACGAAGCATGAGACTCCTAACACAAAAATATTGATCATTTTCAGACACTTATACCTGTTAGGTTTGTCTACAGATTAGGATAGACGAGATAACTGTCTGTTCCTTAAACTCTTTCCGACACAGCTACCCATGAATAAAATGAGAAATAACACCGTATGAACATAGAAATAAGTGTGTGTCTTGTCAATAAATTGCTATTATGTTAATTGACATGCAGACTGAATATTCCGTTAGAACGATCGTACACTGCATCCATTCAAAAAATGCACTGAAAGTGGATGACTTTTGTCCATTCACTTGCTATTCACTACGTCCCAAGCAAAACCTCTCTAGCAGAAATATCTAGACGCCTTTGCTGATGCATCGACCGATTTTGTTTACTCATTTAGCTAGATGCTGCTGCTGGGGCATCGACTTATCTAGATGCATCGACCAGTGTATCTCACAGATGTGGTCAGATGCCAGCCAAAACGACGCATTCACCCTTTTATTTTGTGGACCAGAGTCGATGCATCGAGCGATGCAGCTAGGTAAGTCGATGCTCCAGCAGCAGCATCTAGCTAAATGAATAGAAAAAATCTAGTTATCTAGATGCATCTACACGGTTGGAAATAATATTTTTCCAGGGGGGTAGAGCTGAAACTACAAATGATATAAAAATTTATTATATACCAAATTAATGTTGATCTAAAATGGAATGATGTGTACGACTGATATTCTGTATGACGATTATTGGCTGTAGAACTATGGAAGTTTCTATCGAGTGTGTCATAATGATTATATTCTGGGTGTAGCAGTGCTTTGAGTAAAAGTCCCGTAACTTCAACAAAACAAACGCTTTTTCGATCGGGTTTGTTTTATTTTGATCAGGAATGATTGCTTTTCTATTACTAATTCTAAAATCAAAACATCGATCAGGTTTTCTATTTCTTACTGCGACACATTGCTGAAAATGAGGAAAAATTTTTGAAACTTAGTTCTCCAGCCCATCATCTGCTCTAAAAAACATTTTTCACAGGCCAGAGGAAACAGCATGTTCAGAAGTACAAAAAGAACTGAGTTCTCACTTTTGCTACACTCTTTTGCGTGAATAATTGCTGAAGAA
>CAJNOQ010006206.1:0-14007 GCA_905250885.1 Didymodactylos carnosus
ATCAGCTGAAAGAGTCAGTAGAGTAGATTTCAATAGTGTTTTCATTTCTTAAGAAATGAAATACAATTTCTACATAATCACACTTACATTCATGAAGTGTGTTTGATTTGAGTTGGACGTTAAATCGGTAAGGGCCGATAATCGGTAAGCACCGATAATCGTTACCGTTGCATGCCTATATAAGACTTCTCATTTGGCAGAACTCAACATTATTGCCATATTTGTTACTACTCGGAGACTCTTATCAAACAATATCTTTTTAAAACAGAAGAGAATAAATTGTTTCTAATACAATGTTCACAAAAGTTTACATAATGTAGCAAACGAAAGGATAACTTTTACTAATAAAAATATTTATGAAAAATTAAATGTGTCAAGTCTAAAAAAAACTTATTATTTCACTTGCTAGTCATCACTAGTCAACAATTAGCTCGGTGTGAAAAGCTGAATTAGCTATGTAATTTTATCAGGATTGAATCAGACTTCGTTGAAATGTCTGCTCTCGTTCAAAGAAGAAAATGCTGATTTAAATGCTGAAATGGAATTTTTGACTCTGAACTATTGAGAACTGTTTCAAGTTTGATCAACATTTGAATTAAGTTGCTGTTCACACTGTCACTGCTAATCGCTATTAAGTCATATAATTAAATATACGTTGAGCGAGAAAAATACTTGTAGAGGATGTCTATGAAAGATTTGAAACGTTTGACAGAAAAAACAACTTCATCGACTGCTATTGTTTATTTACAAGAAGTTATCGGTCGTGTATGTGTTCTTTTTTTTCTTTCATACGAAATTTTTTTTTTTTTGTTCTACTTCACGAATAAAAAGAATGAAAACAGGTTAATCAATTTAGACAAAATTTCAGAAGAAAAGTGTTGGAGTGTAATCTAATCTCAAAGATTGACACTAGACAAATCACAGCTTGACTAGAGATAATACGATAGAACGTTTTAGATTCACATACTTCACTAATACTTCATATATTTGAACTACTCTATTGCACCAACAGATATTTTCAGCTCTACAAAAAGTTCTTAATCTACGTCGAGTCACTTTTTCAGTGAAAATTTGAGGATTTTTAAGGACACATTCTTCTGTCGATGAGAAGAGTTAACACTAAAACAGTGTGAAAAAAGTCAGCGTTTCATTACACCAACGATCTTCTGGTTCCCCTTTCTTTCCAATGATCTAACCATTGTTTCTCATTGTCTCTTTATATAAACACATTTACTATAGTCTTAAAAATACAAAAACAATCACAATGTATAAAATGAATCTAATCGAGTACAATAGCTTGTTTCTGTGGTGGTGGTTCGGGTACTTGAAAATCGTCTAAAAATGTTTCACGTTTAACTCTTAACATTGTAAACGCATAAATACCCACAACTAATGCAGCAAAAAATATTCCAATAATTCTCGCTCGACGTCGTTCATCTTTTCGAATGATCAAATTTTTTTCATGACGTTCTTCGAAACGTTTAATATACAATTGTTCACTTTCAGATAAAAACTGTAATTGATCTCGTTCGATAATAGGCATTACTTGTGGATCATTTGTTGATTCAACAATTTCCGTTTCATCAGCTTTTTTTCTTACAGAAGGAATATTTTGATTTGATGATGTTAAAGATGTGGAAGCAGACTGAGCAGTAGTCGAAGCAAAACGAATATGTTGTTGAATAAAACGACGAGAAGAATTCGATGATAGTGCAAAACGAATGAGACGATTCATCTGAAACGAAAAAAGGTTCTTGTTAATGAAAATGTAACATTTAAATTTGAGAAATATTAGACGAAAAAAAGCTGCTTCACTATGTACTCACACTTCAAAAATCTATTGAAAATTTTCCTCATAGAAAATGGCTTTTGGATTTTTTTGAACTTTAAAACGCTTGAGAAGGATTCTGTCAAAACAATTAAGATTTTGATACGATACAAAACTCTTATCTTAAAACCTAAGAACTGTTTCCTATAGGGACTAATTTCAAAATCCTTTCTTTTGACTGCGTTCTCAGCACTAAAAGTAAAATGAAATGAAATATTATTTTTCTCGTTTTATTACTTTTTACTAAAACGTAAAGCACGCCACAGATTCTCTATACTACCATTAGACGTCACTGTAAACAAGGATTCATCTAAGACTATTAAGAGTTTAAGTTTTTCGACCTTCAGGAAAATATACACAATTCGAAAGAAGGACGAGACAAACAAAGTTTTTGTTGAATTTTCCAAAATTCGAAGTGAATATTTTCCTATGAAATGAAAGCTCGTAGAGCATTGAACGTTCTTTTATTTGCATTCTGTATTTGTTTTAGTAATGTCTACTAGTCTTGATAGAAGTTTGTTAATGAATCAATACAGAATCACAGACAAAACTACATAGAGCTCGCGTTTTTAACACAAAAATTCCATTTAGTTAGACATCAAAGTTTGAAACGGATATAAAATAGGCTCGTAAACATCCGTAGATCTATGTACTATTTCATGTGTGACACATACTATGCCACTATTCATTTCAAGTCTTGATACTGCCTCATTCATCTAATCAGAAGATTGAAAAAAAAACATATCACTTTGTTTTTCATCTTCTACTAGATGATTTGTTTAAAGGATAACTGCTACTACATCCTATACAGTTTTTATAAGTTTTGTGTAGCACTTCTCCTTGTGAATCCGAGAGGACATGCGGAAGAATAGAAGCCAAAATTGATGTGATAGTTTGAGACTTGTTCTAGTGTTCTCTATTGTTGAGATTTGCTAGTTGCAACAATTCTAACGTTTCACAAAATTTTCAAAAACAAATATTAGATGGATTCATAACAGATGCGAGAAGAGAAGGCTCCTGAATTGTTTTTTATTATGTAACACAGCAGTTCACTTTTTTTAGCAAAAAGTTTTGCTAATATAATCCTCTACTACATTTCAATTGATTATGACGAATAATCGATAGATAGCAGCTTTTCTCCATACGAGCATTATTTTTTCGATTTTGTGCAGAAGGCTAGTTTTTATACATAAATAAGTCAAGAAAATTAGCAGCACATATTATTTAGATTCGTTGCTGAAAACGTTTGATATCGACACACGGTAGTAAGTGATTCAAGGAAAAAATCATACATGAAAATACCTCGATATTTTATCCTTGTAATGGGCAATCCTACTATGAAATATCTAGGTATAGGTGTCACTTCTATTGGGTTATCTAGATATATTGGGCATAGTATCTAGTGCATCCCGATGTCGTCTCAATATATTGGGATGCAAGAAAAGGCTAATGTGAGGAGTTACGGTCCCCGATATAATGGTCTGTTATAGCCCAACCTATCGACTCATCTATTGACAGCATGAACGACGCTGTCTACATTGCACCCCGGGATGTCTGTATGCAGACATCCTGCTTTCTGTAATATACTGATCTACTATTGTTCAATCTATTTACTTGATATGAATAGAACCTTTATAAATTTATGGAATATATGTGTTACATATATAAAAAGAAGGAAAAAAGTTTAGAGACAAACTTGTTTTTGTTCTTTCTCGTGAACCTTAGTAGACAAAATAAATCTGAGGATAGGGTCGTACAGCACTGACTTCGATGTGTGTATATATATTATTCAAAAAAGTTCAACTTAACTTTATCCTGCTTAAAAAAAAGAGTTTTTCAGAAATCCAAGATCTCCAAAATCCTACTTTTTAAAAACCTAATACAACAAATTTTTCTACTATTCAGCAGGATAGAACAAAGACTTCTCTTCAAAATGAGATATCCCGCAGCCGTCAGCAATCTTTTTTCACTGAGTTATGACTTTTACACCAAAAGTCCCACAAACAGAAGTCTCAGCAACGTTATGGAAAAAAAAGAGCTGTGATAGACTGATTATCGCTTTGGAGCCTCTAGTGTAAAAGTCATAATTCAATGAAAAAAGGTGGCTGAGGGCTGCGGGATATCTCATTTTGAAGAGAAGTCTTTGCTCTAACCTACTGAATAATGGAAAAAATGTTTGCATTAGGTTTTTAAAAAATAGGATTTGGAGATCCTGGATTTCTGAGAAACCTTTTTTTAAGCAGGATTCAAGTTAAGTTGAACTTTTTTGAATAATATATATACACACATCGAATTCGGCGCTGTACGAACCTATCCTCAGATTTATTGTACCTACTAGAGTTCACGAGAAAGAACAAGTTTGTCTCTAGACTTTTTTCTCTCACTTTAGGTGTTGTGGTTGAAAAACAAAAAGATGAATAATCCGACCGTTGATATATCGAGTAACATATTGGATTATCTAAATATATTGACTACTGTATTGGGTTACCTAGCTAGGATTGCCCGATATTCGATACTTTTTATTCGCTTGGGTGCACATGACATTAGTGATCTTTATCAAATGCTGATGCAAAATGATTAAATAGTACATGATTAAAAATTCTCGAATTTCATTTTACATTTATCTATTGACTTATCGCTAATATCAATGGCAATATCGTCCAATGCTAATATTTTCGAAGTTAACACAACTTTTAATAGACATAATGGATCGTAGTGCGAGAAGAACCCAACAGCATGTAGATGGAAGACATAGGTCTAATGAACTAGCAACTAATCCACGTACTTAAAAACGCACAGCGTACGATCAGAGAAAACTTAATTATGTAAGCCTTTTGGAGAAAGTTGTGAACAAAATAAATGCTCTTCTGCATCACATACACTACTATCCTATTCTTCTTATTTCCTAATTTTCTGCAAACAGAGTAGAATACGTTCTATTCCGTTAAATAATGCACCTTTACATGAACTAGCGCTCTCAAGGTACATTATCAACATGTACGGATAAACGAAGCAGCACTGTCTTACTTTTTCTGTTCCTTTCAATATGATTTTCATGAAAGAAAAAAAAACCCGCTATTACATTCAACAGAACAATAATATTGATGCTACTTTTTCCTCAATATTTAACATGATAAACAGACAAAATATGCTATTTTTTCTTAGCTGATAGCAGAATAGAGCATCCACATATCGAACATTGAACATTGTGCCAATTGTATGTTTCTAATATCCAATCAATACTGACATTGATTACTGGCGATGGCATTTCTAATTCAATCGTATATTTTAATAATGTTGGAACTAAGCTCATAATCATTCGACCATCGAGTAAAGCTAAATGACTAGCATCACCATTTATTTCTAATATTTTTAAATTCGGCATGGATTTCAATACTATTGATATATCACAACATAATACTTCAAAAATACATATTTTAAGATGTTTTAATAAAAGAACCATTGGTAATGATAATGCTTCGACTGATGATAAATGATGAACTTCAAAGGGTGGATAAAGTCTTAAATTTAAATATATTAATTTTGGTGAATGAATAAATAGCCAAGAAAGTACATCCTTTGAACAAGAGATTGTTAAATTTTCAATATTATGACATGATTGTGAAGATGAATCATAGCTAGGTACAAAAGCATTGAGAAACATGAATTTTCTCAACTGTGGTAAATAATTTTCAAATAAAATCATTTTTATAATATTATCATGATATATTCCTACTAATCGTATTTGATTAATATATAATGTTGTGAGTTTTGATACATTTTTCAATTCTAATATTAAACGAGTTAGATTCTCAATTGAGTATATACCACCAATTATTATTAATGATTCAAGACGATGAAATTGTGAAAAATTACAGATAGATAATAGTAAGAGTAATTTTATATTTTGTTGATTTTCATCACTTTGAAATTTTAATGATACTAAATGATTACCTATAATTGAAAGATTTTGTTCAAAATACGAATGAAAGAATTGAGCGGGAATATATTTTGTTGTTTGAGTTAAACGAAGACGTTTATCAGTCAGTATTTGATTAAAACGTTCATTAATATTCCAAAACGATTTAAATACAGAATAAAAATCGAGAAATTCATAAATTTCCATATGAATTTCGTTGCATAAATCTTCATATTTTGTCATTGGGGTCATTCAAAAGCTAAAATTAAAAAAAGTCTTTTCTCTAAAATAATATGAAGAAAAAAAATCATGAAGACAAGACACATTATAGTGGATCGATGGTGAACATATATCTCCTTCGTTAGATAATATTCTCATTCAAGAGAGTGAAATAATCATAATATTGAATAAATTAAATTTCTTCACTAATACACAAAATTTAAAAAACAGTAAAGCACTATGTTCGAAAGATGGATGTCTAGTTTACTCATGTTGTCAAAAACAAAATTGACTTGATTTTGGACAATTTTTCAACAAAGGGTATGTATTTTTTTGATCACCAAATTTCTTTCTATCGAAATAATTATCAAATCAATTAAAGAAAATTTAAATTCAAGGAAATATATACAAGAAGAATATATACCAATTTAATACTAAATTAATTCGTGAACAAACAACAAAAAGAATATTTTAAAGTAAAAATGAAAAATATTACATACAATTAGATCGTCCGATGAAACGAAAGAGTATACAAAATTACAGTTTAATGTTTCCCAATATTGTTGATCAGATTAAAAAAACAAAAAGATCATACAAAATATTCATTTAAATGCAGTGAATATAGAAAGTATCCGTTTTGTCATATTATGCATAGGTCGCATCAAAATTCAGATTTCTTATTGTTTTGTACACTTTACAAACACTCTTGACTTGTTGTATAAATACTCACAGAAGCAACCATCCTGCTCTCCATCCCGCACACAGTTCCAAGAAATTTTCACAACAAAAAAGAACAATTTATATATCTATATTATAGATTCGCACGTTATGTTTTTTACTTTGCTGCGCAAACGACCTATGCATACTATGACAAAACGAATACTTTCTATACTCACTGCATTTGAATGAATATTTTGTATGATTTATTTTTTAATCTGATCAAACAATATTGGCAAACATTAAACTGCTATTAAACTGCGCTCTAGCTGTGTGTAATATTTTTCATTCTTGTTTCTTTTTGTTGTCTGTTCACTAATTAAATTAATTTGATATTTAAATTAGTATATAATCTTCTTGTATATATTTTCTTTAATTGGTTTGGTGATCAAAACACACTTTTCTCTTCAATAAAATGACAATTAATCATGATTTTAACTAAAATTTCCTTCTCCATATCAGCAATTTCTTTAAGAAATTTTGATTAATAATATCAACTGGTGATTAATTGGCTTCCGAGAAAAATTAGAGATATATTTCAATTTATCGACAATTATAATTAAAATTGTGATTCATTGTCAATTTAAATGAAAAATATGTCTTTTTTATAATTTCTTTATGATTTTGTGACAACAGTTTTCTATACTTTTTTGTTTTATTCTTGTATTGTTTTATTAGTTGTTTGATTTATTCTTGAAGAAAAAAAGGATAGAGATGAATGTGCGATAGTTCGAACGGAGTCATTCTAGATGTGCAAACTTAAATATGTATCAAAAAAGTTGCGAGTCATTACTGATTATTTATGATTAATTGATAAAATCGCTTAAAAAATCGACGATTTAAAATGTTCGGTTATTTAAAACTATTAGTTTATAATTATCATAATTCGTTCATGCATTTTTACATCTAACTTAAAAATTTGAATAGTAACAATAATAGAAATAATTGGCAGATCAATAAATTCTACGATAGGATTCTAATCGGATCACAATATCTTATAGAATTCTACTGGAGGATCTTGCAGGATCGGAGATGATGAAAATTCAATTATTATCCTATTTACATAGGTTTTCTCTTCTTCTCTCACATTTTAAATTGTGTACGAATGAACAGTTGTTAGTCTTCAAGGATTTTTTACTTGGGAAGAAAAATGACATAAATAAATAATTAGAGAAACAAAGACATAGCAAAAAAACATAGGCGTGTAAGTTAGTGTAAATAAAATAAAAAAATATTTATCTTCGGTCGCACGTATGAATACATTTTACCATCGGAGATTTTGAATATTTGTAAATAAATTCGTCCGCGTAATTACTTCCGAGAACAATAATAATTTTCATTTCTTCATCATCACAGAGATGGACAAGTTCTCTGTTTTTCAGTTTGCGTTAAATCTCAGTCCTATAAACATCAGTCCGAGCCAAAAATATTTTCTCATTCGCTCCTATGATTACCTCTTGTATCTTTTTACCGAAATGACACTGTTTCTTTAAATGTCTATATCAAAGATTTTTCTCTACACTAAAACCCAAAAAGGACTGATCTGAAAACTCAGTCACAGTCTCAGTCCGATTAAAAAAGCTTATCAGTCTGAACAAGGACTTGTTCACCAAAAAATGTTCATACACTTGTACACATGTAACTAGACTGAAAATATTATTTTGTCATTATTTGTAGACAGATTTTATTCATGCGAGAACAATGCGTGGACAAATGAAAAGTGATGATGATGAAGAACAGAAAAAAAACCTATTTCTTTTTTATATGCGCTCACTCTCTAAAATGTTCCTATTGAAGTTTTTTAACCACTCATAATCAATTCGAATAACTGAAAAGCTTCAAGATATAATTAATTATTTTTAAAAAAAAACTGATTATGATATCCAAAGTTATAAATAATTTGCATTGATTATAAGTTTTTCGAAATTAAGTAAGAAAGTAGTCGAAAATTGTATAGTTTTGTACACCAATCCTTTTTCTCAAAAATTAATCGTAATCCATAGATTCACATTGTCATGAAATGAAACTACTTTGATTTTGAAGAGGACACTGAAGAAAAAAAAATTTCGCCGTGCGACCAAAAATAACGAAAAAAAATTTTAATTTTCGCTGGGAAGAAAGAACAGATTTTTATTTTTGGAGGAGTGTATACTGTTCCCTCCCCCAAAAAGCATGTATACTTATATATTGTCGACGCATCAGAATAGAAATGTGTGTTTCAATATATGTGTCAAAAAGGAGGAAGTAGAAAAGATGATCGTTGTGGAAAGAGATTAGATCAAGAGTATATTCCATTCTGAGTAATAAAAGGTTAAGCTTTAATTTCCCAATAAATTCGACTAAAATTTGTTAAAAATTTTTGTTAGAAAAAATAGTTGCCGGGTGCTTCACAGACATTTAATCGAACACAACAGAATCCGATGTCGTTTTTCGACCTCTTTCTAATGGTGAGGTCAATTTTTTTTCCATAACGTCGTCCTTTTTCCCTTAATCGTATTTACGATGAAATTTTATCTTAAATCCCGATCGGAATATTAATTTTTTTCTATATCTTGACTTTGATTAGGATATAACGGGTGACCCAGAATAGATGGCGGTCTCAATATTTTTCGTTTATTTCTTTCAATTTTTATTGTTGATACTTGTGCTTCTTCTTAAAAGATTCGTTATTTTATTCTCTACAAAGCACATATTGAACGATGTTTTATATACCGTATAAATAAAAGAATCTAGATGAAATACTGCGAAGCTTCAAATTTCCATTACTTTCCAATCTAAAAAAAAACAGTTTTTCAATTCTAGTTCTTTGTATTTTGCGATACAGAATAAGAGAAGATGACTGTTTTTTAGCCCTTGAAAAGCTCTATCAATTGGATATGTTTAAAATTCTTCATAATTGCAATTGATTGAGTGAGAAGTTTTTGTTTATATCGATTTTATCAAAAAATCGCAGTTCAGTTTTGGTGGCATTGTTGAAAATTTTTATAAATCGGCTAAAATCAAATATTTTGAGGTCTGGTTTGTCTTATCTTAAAGCAAAATAATTCTTTTATTACATCTGAACAGAGGACGTTCGATACCTCCATTTTTTTGCAATAACAAGGCGAAAAGGTGAAAATTTTCCTGTTTTTTGATAGACTGTAGTAAAATTGCCTTTTGTATCAGAAAAACACGTTCAAAGCCAACCTCCGATACTCGAGGCATCAGAACACACATTTTGATTCTATTTTGATGTATAGCATCATGTTCAAAATAAATATCTTTTCGTTGTGTTTTGGGGTTTTGAAATGGAAATTGAAGCTTCGTAGTATTTCATCTAGATTCTTTTATTTATACGGTATATAAAACAATATTAAATATGTGCTTTGTAGAGAATGAAATAACGAATCTTTTAAGAAGAAGCGCAAGTATCAACAATAAAAATTGAAAGAGATAAACGAAAAATACTGAGATCGCCATTTATTCTAGGTCACCCATTATATCCCAATCACGATATCAGTTCCCTTACTGTTAGAATAGAAGATCTTGGCCTCTTATGATTTAACATAGAGATTTTTTTTCAAAAAAATTGTCCAAAGGGTGATTTTGAAAAAACGTCGTACCAAACTTGCCTTCTCTTCTGAGAAGGAGTTTATTGCCTGACAGTGAACTTCTGCGATATCTTAAGATTCTCTTATTATAAGATTTTATAGAATTCTTATCATACGATTACGTATAATGCTGTTTTAGGATCACATAGATAATCTTATATTCAGATCTGTTATTGAATATGATAGGATTTAGTAGAATTCTATGATCGAAATTCTACCATGTCTTATCCTTAGATGTGATAGAATCTTGAGAAAATTTTTTGACCTGAGTAAATCTATATGTTGAATCATACCGATTAATTTGAATGATTTTGAGAGAAACCAGTTTTGTTGATAAACCCAACTTATGACACAACACATATTAAATAACATTCAATAGTTAAATCTTCGAGATTATTTGTTGTCAGATATCTTCAATTAATAGAATAAAGTTGTAGAAGATTGTCAGTGTACATGAAATGGGATAAAATGTTTTCGTATAACAATAATTCGATTGTTTATATAACATAGCACTTAATTAGCTATTTCTTGATCAATGTTTATGAACAATTGAATTTGTTGAAATTCTTCCAAATAATATAATAATAGAAAAAGTGAAAATTTGTTCGTTGCCATTATAGCAAGATGAATCGACAACGATTTTATTTAGTTGAATTTTTATATCATAGTCATAATATTATTCTCTGACATTGAAAAGGTGTGTATCCAATGTTAAATGTATATGTTGTATATCGTATATCTTTCGTACCATTGAATTGACTATTACGTTCAGTGAATGTTCTGAATTAAAATTGAATGATAATATTTGAATGTTGATGAAATATAGATAAAAATTCTCTTACCAGTAAACTGTTTCTATAATAATTTAAATCTAAATTTCAGATTTTATATACGTCGTACTTTCATGAAATATTCTTGATGTTTATCATAATAGTTTAAATAAAACAAACAGTCACATTGATTTTGTTTCGTATAATGGTACACTATACCATTATCTGATTGCTGATAAAGAATGCACGATAATAAATATCCCATATCTTTGATTTTAATATTAAATCTGAAACAATGTCATGAATATAAATAGAATAAAATTAAAATTTTTTGTTTTGTTTAATGCATATGGTAAGTATACGAGTAATTTTAATTTAAAATATAATTAATGAACAGTTTGTATCAGCATTTTATGAAATGATGCTCTAATGTTTCCTTTCGTATACAAAAAACTCTGACATCTGAACGCACTTATTCATGTATATTAAAGATATATTTTTCAATGTATTTCATTCAGCGATTTGTTTATGCTGACTTTTGTGCAAAAGATACTGATCGATGTTTAATCATAAATGAAACAAAGGATATACTGTTTATTTTTTTAAACACTACAACAAGAGATTAGTGGAAACTTCTGTTTTCTAATAGGCTATTAAGTTTTTCATCAAAAAATTAAAAAACAATATAAATCAATAAGTATTGATATGTTTAATATAAAGCAGTTTAATTAATGGTTAACTACGTACTCTATCTCTCAGCATGCCAGATAACGCTTACAAAATATAACTTTGTATGGTCTTGATTGGTATTTATCAATCACAGTTCTTTTTATTAGTAAACGAACATATGAACAGCCATTCCGCTTAACGATTAACCAAATGTCTGTGCGTTACCGTTTTTGTTCCATTTATAAAATTTACAGAAAACATTGTGAAAAACTGGAGGACATCTTATTTTGTAGCTAAAAGTGTGCTCGTCAAAATTCATACGAAGCTCAATGTAAAATATTGAGCTATCTTTCTAATACAAACAAATTTCTACCAGCATCAATTTGTTAGAAATTGGATTGTAGCTGTTGAAAAAAACATTATAGTATCATATACTTTGAAATGAGTCTCAATCAGATTTTGACGAGCACACTCTTAGCTACAGAATGAGACACCTCTCAATTTTCCACGGTCTCTCATTCAAATATTATAAGATCAACAAAAAGAGCAAAAAGCAATGCACAGACACGTTACGCGGAATGGCTGTGAAGTCAAAGTCTACTGACTATGGCTTAAAAATTTAAAATAAAAAGATTTAGTGATGATCTTCGATATTAGATCAAGTGACTACTTTTCAATATTATCTATGAAGAATGTTCTACAAAAAGATGTTTAAAATATCATTAAGTTTTTTTCTTTACTTGTACTAAAAGAAAAAACAATCAGTATAGTTTCATGACTCTGACTCCTCAAGTATTTTATTTAACGATGTAAATTATACAAAAAAGAAAAGAATGATCTAGACTTGTTGATTTTATTTGTTAAACGGTTTAAAAAAAAATTAGCAAAAATAGAACGAAAAAATGGATAGTTCGCAATATATCTATACTAAACTGAAACGATCTTTTGTCAAATTTTTTACTAATGAATAATGGTATACATTCTGCTTCTTGTACGATTATAATCTTTTAAAGCTTCTGTTGGACCTAAAATACAGAGAAAAGAAAGATATAGATTCTAGTAATGACGGATAAATTTCATTTTTCCGCCTCTATTCTCATGCTATATATGCTAACTCATTTTAGCGATAAATTTCATTTGTCATACTGTAATCTCAAATTCGTACAAATTTCATTGAGATACTTCTTCTAGTAATAAAGTTAATTGTGAGAGATAATAGATATAAACAGTGATCCCTTCTTTCGACACATCATAATGAGTCTACTCACCAACAGCAGCTATAGCTGGACAACGATTGTAAACATAGGTTTTCATTGCTTCTTGAACAGTTTTAGCATCAACAGCCTAGAAGAGCCAAGAAGAAACAAAAATAAATAAAAATCATTCGAGAAAGTATACTTGAAAAAAGTGTTGAAATCGTTATACAAGTACATTGTTTTTTAGAAGAGAACGTCCGTGGCATCGGTATATTATTATAATAAAACCTCATACAAACGAATAATTAAAAATCTTCTGCGTTATATGGATATCATAGATAGCTGATCAACTAACAATATTTTGTCTAGTAAATCACTACCTAAATAGATTATTGTTCCATACAGAGAACGTACGATATCAGTAGAACTTGACTGTATGCAGACATCCTTGCCTATCATTTGTTATTTAACTTCTACTATCTATCTCAACGTTGCTAATTATATCATTAACGCAGAACTAGTTGGGCATTTTGAAAACTTATTAATATATATTTTCATGTATCTATCTATTAAGAAAACAAGTATTATTTCGAGAATATTTACCATTGAGTATGACAATTATTTACAATAAATATATTTAATATGATTGAAAAACATTTTACATAAAAAGCCAGCTTTCGATACTTCACAGTACCACCATCAGGCTAATATAACTGTCGAATTTAGAAGAAAAATGATTATATATACTAGTTGAAACAAGAGAGAATGAAAACACTAGAAAAATTTAAAATCGAAAAATATGTAGTATTAGTTCTGAATTGTTATTTTCTAGACTGTCTAATCGAAAATCACTGTCTTTAATGAAATGTCATTATAGGCTGGCTTCTTTTGTTCGTGCGTCAGTAGTGTCTCTTTTATTTGTCTTTTAATTTCATTTTTTTCATATACCAGTATACAAGATTCGTCTAGATTTACAGGGTGTTGCAAAACCTTTACGCCCCCCTGGTTCGACCTTAAGGTCAAATGATTTCACTAAGTATTTTATACCAAATTGAAGCCCGTAAAAAACTGCATCGATGAGTGCAATTAGACCAAATAT
>CAJNOQ010006207.1:0-14005 GCA_905250885.1 Didymodactylos carnosus
TCTAAAAAGAAAGGTACCATATTTAAATAAACTATAACATTTTATCATACACCAGAAGTGTGTAGAACTATTTCGATCATTTTTTTTACCAGAACTGAAGTTTTCTTTCGTCTGTTTGATTGTAGTAGAGTGATGAAATAAACTATCTAACAGAAAAATAAACAGAAATTTCTTTTGCTATAATTAAACAGGACAGTTCACATTGAAAATTAAGCACTGCTTTTACAAAACAATGTTTGAGTTGATCATGTAAGTAGGTTAAGATAATCCCATTATATGAAAATTGTAATATTTTATATATTCTGTTAAATCATATCTTTGCAATTATGACTGTTCTACACATAGTAACCACTCAAATATTTTACTATATGTATCTTGCTGTCTGATAAAATATATCGGTTTTTAAATGCGAAATAATGAGATAAAGAGTTTCTAGCTAAAGACGAAGGCTCGGGTAGGATTGTGCAGACTTTTAATAATTACTCTTACTTTCCTATGATGATATTTTGTAAATGATTTAAATCTCACCCCCAACACGACTCCGATATATGTAAAAAATATTTTTTTTTTATTTGTACCCGTATAAGTCATATAGACGAAAATTTTGAGTTGCATCGCGTTTTATCGCCCATTCAATAAGAATTACTGAATTGTCTGTTAACTCTCTATTTGATCTTTGGAATGCCTCAAGTGAAGTAATTTCAAGAAAGTGCGCGCAGTTATCCAAATTTACTCGAAGCTTCTAGTGATATTAAAGCTACTTATAAAAAAAGTGGCTAGAAAAAAACATAATTTTTTCGGAGTAGTCTTTGAAGAAAAAAATTACTCTCAAAGTGAAAAAAAGTCCAAAATGTTAACTTTCCCTATAATGAATGATAAGAGGGCTAAAGAAGTTTATTTCAATCTTGATATCATGGAAAATTTCTAGTTCTGGTAAAAAAAATGATCGAAATAGTTCTACACACTTCTGGTGTATGATAAAATGTTATAGTTTATTTAAATATGGTACCTTTCTTTTTAGATATTTTCTGCGTATTTTGAGAATATTTGATCAGGATTTCACATAACACTTGGTGATCTTTGTGGTCGATTATACTTTATTATATAACGAATAAAGTTCCCATGAGAGATAACATAAATAAATTTCAAATTAATGTTCAGTAGTAGCAATAGACAAGTGTTGAAAAGTCGAATGTTTATTGCATACATGATATCACATTCTAACTGATGACAGATAGTTTGCAATAGTTGGTGATGTTTGTCATTACTTTCGATCTTTCTTTTTTTCTTTCTTTCTTTCTTTCTTTCTTTCTTTGAATATATGTCATAGAATAATTAAAAATATCATTTACACGTGCTAAATATATCAGACCTATAGCTTATTTTCCCACGTAGGATAATATGCAAAATGTTTTCTGATTTCACGCAACTAAATTTTTAACCGATCAACTGTCATTCGGAATAGATTACAGCTCTAAATAGTATTTAATCTTCAAAGTCGGATAACGACTATAAGTAGCCATTATAATTGATTTGTGTGTGTATGTGGACCTGTGCGTTGTATGATTATAGAAGAGAAGAACAAATTATTATCATTCTTATTCTTATCTCAGACTATTACATCCTCAGTAAATGCCAGAATGGATAACTATGCATTTATCAAACAATATATAGACACGTTATGATGAGAAAAATTAAAAAACAAAAATGAAAGTATTCCGAATTTTAGATGAGCGTAACCAAAATTTTATTGTAAACGATAAATTCTCATTTATTTTAAATAGTTTTTTATTTCAACTTTTGCGTATATATACAAGAGGGAAATATATTAATTGAAATAATGTGTTTATATAGTGGGTGAATTATGAACTACAAAAGATGTCTGATGAATTCTTTGCTACTCTTTAATGATCCATAATCGATCTATGATGTGAAATACATAAAAAGAATAATATCATTCTGGTATTGTACTTAAAATATTCTCATTGGAAGTGATTAAATAAATAATACAAACCGTCTTTTTAGCGTAAAGTAACTAGAAAGAAACATTTCGTAATTCATTTCGTATCATTAATAACCAAACGATAACCAAGACTTTGCTTATCTATATGCAGTTCAAAGTGGAGATAATAGATCCATCTTGAAGAAGGCACAAAAAAATGATATAATTACTCTCTGTTTTTTTTTGAAAACCAAAGTCGGTAACAAAATACTACTTTTGACATTTATTTATATTTGTCAATTTTTACGTTTGAATCGATCTGTTATAATCGTGGAAAAAAAGTGTATGTATATATATACATATATGTTTGATATAAATAATGTACACGTACAATTTTTGTGAAATATCATTTGTCTGTCATGTTTCATTGTCATTATGAGTTAATTATAATTTATAGACGAAATGGACGGTGGTCATCTGTATTTATTTCTTCTCTTTGTGACCATAAACAATCTTCAAAAATAGACAGGTTTTTCTTGCGTATTAAACATCACATGAGTCACAGACAATACATTCATCGATCAGCATAAATCTTTCTCGTGTATGTTGTGAAAATTTACATGGGCTCTATTATTTATCTCTTTTGTTGATCATATATACGAGTTAATTTTTTTTGTTGAAGAAAAAGTAGAAGAGAAGATGATTGAACAAGTCATTATCGTATAAAAGGAACAATTGTGTGAAGTGTGTATATATATTAGATATCGCAAATAGAAAGAGAAAGAGAAAATGTGGACTTGTCAATCAGCATACGAATAGTTATAACTGTACAGAAGAGACAGCATACAGGAAATATTTCAGAAAATACAAAGAAACTTGAACATAGTAGTACTCGTCTGATTTAACGAATAGAGACATCAGTATTCCATAGAAGTATTCACTGTCTATATTTTATTTGCTACACCGTGGAAGAAATATTAGTTCATAACTCGCTTATACTCACAATATATCAGCTAACAAGTATATTGAGCGTCAGTAATACTATAAATATATGAGATTCAGAAACGTGTTCTTTCGCATGCTATCCTGATAAAAACCGGGAAAAGTGAGTAATTTAGAGACGAAACGATTGTGTTTCTTGTCAGGACAGACACAGGTTTTCTTCCAGTGATAATCGCAGTTTTATGTGGATGAATGACAATGGCATAAGGTCGAATACTTTTGAGATAGACAGATAGATTGATAGATACTTGTTCCCTTAACATACCAAAGAACAGTTATGTTATAATAATATCTATTACACACAACATGGCACCGAATATCATCAATTTTCTCTTAAATGATGTCTCTGCCATTCAAAAGGATGAACAATGTTGAATACTGGTGAAAAAAACAGAATAGTGGTTTTATTCATTACAAAGAGAAAAAAATAGAACGAATAGATATTCTCTCAACTCCAAAAACAGCATGAAAGAGAGAGGAAAAAAAATGTTCTTTATACACATTTTGATTTGTGGAAAATAGACAAGTGTTTTTTGACAAATAGTTATTCAATATTTTGAAATAAACAACTATTGTCCTATATTCAGGATTACCTCACACTATTTGATTTGTTATCCTCAAAAGAACATTACATATCAATTTTAGTCAACAGATGATAACCTGATGAAATAAGCGAAAGTCACAATTTTATGTCGATATTCTCATGAAAGTTTTACCTCGCTCATTTTGTTTATAATAATTGTACAAGTGATGTTTATTATTTATCAATCTACGGTACATGTTGAATGAGAATTATTTTTTTTCTTTCTCTATTTTCTCTTTATTAAAACGTCTTCCGACCGGAACACTTCGATTTATAGACTATATTTTCTTTCAATTTAACGCTTGTTCGCCTTTTGAAATAAGCGCTTGTATATATGCGTGTGATTTATGATCTGATGACGCGCAACGCATAGAAATTATAATTATCAACGAGAAGAGAAAAGAAAAGTTTACAGAACGAAATTATGCAGAAAAGAGGAGAAACAGATAATAACGATGCTGTTACTGTATGTTTTTATTTGTCTGCAGAAATACGGGAACTATTTTTGTAAGATAGCAGTAGATAGATCCTACATTAATACACCTAGCTGAAATTTAGATGTGAATTAAGATTATAAAATGGCTGAGGTAACAAACTTTCAATTGAATACACACACACACTTTCATTGACGCTCACCATTTCAATAATTTCACTTATTCAATAAAAAGAGAGTAATGGTGGTTATCGCTATATGTATGGTAAATGATTTTAATTATTATTAAAATTAACAGCAAGAATATCACCTATGTTTTTATTATATAGAGAAGCAGATCTGACAAACTGTTAAAGATTAAAAATGTTGATCGCTACATACATACACGTATCTCTTTGATATATTTTAACGATGAGTGTCTAACTTTTGTTTCAAAAAAAGATAATTGCAACTCGAGCATGGAAGGAAGACGATCTCTATCTTTGACATTGACCAAACCGGTATGCAAACATTATGTCGGCTTGTTTTTATTAAAAATGTGTGTCTCGTCTATGATTTGGATAAGCTATTTGTAAATAGACAACAATAAGCGAACAATTACAACTTGTCATCATGTAAATAGAAAAGAGAATGTTTTTGTTTCTTTTTTAGTTATAGTATATACGTATTACAGGTATACAACGAGAGAAAACTCTTGAAGCACGCCATCGACTTTATAAATATCACCGATACGGAAATGATAGTTCATTCGCCGACTTGTCACAACTTATTTATTAAAAAAAAAGAAGAGAAAAATACTTCAATAAAGTATATAAATCGGGGCAGGTATTGTCACACGACGAACGTCAATTAAAGTGTTCATTTCCTGCTACCAACGGATGTATAGAAAACCGTTAAACGAACGGACGACGAAGACGATCGTATCTTTCCACTTGAGCTCATTTCTTTAATATTTTTTTCAGAGGAAATTGTCACAATAGTTATTGTATAAACGAATAAAAGACCTATGACTCTATGATGTCAATGGTGTGATGAGAACTAGTGTAATGGACGATTGAAAAAAAATGAAGAAGAAAATATGTGAATTACTGCCTATCTGTCTAAATATTAGCGTCTCAAATTAACTGCTATCTTTATTACCTCATTAAAGACTCATGTATCTGTTATCTTAGGTTAATTGAATACAATAACATTGATGAATTGCCTCCGCATGCCTGGTTAATAATAAACGTATACTATCAACATAAGTTTAATGTCGAATTTTTTGTTTAATTTAAAAAGAATTACCATAAAGTCCAGTCAGATCGTAAGACAAAGCAATAAATACATCAAATACTGAAAAAAATAGAGAAAGAGAGAAAGAGAGGAGAAATAGAGAGACTACAAATTTATAATACGACAAAAAAATACGCGGTTGCTCTCACCAAAGACCGATTGACTATAAGTAGAAAAAAGTCTGGAAATTTAATTTACGAGTTCGCTGTCGTTGTTATTCGTTGTAAACAATTTTCCGTATGTTTATTTAATAATGACATTCTTGAAAATGTTTTTTGACATCTTGAACAACGATATTTTTTAATATCCGAATGTGTTTGCATATGTGCACGGAGATTCGATCGATCAGCAAATGCTCGACAACATATTTCACATTTAAATGGTTTCTCACCTGTATGTGTTCGTACGTGGCCTTGTAATAACCATGGTCGACTAAATGCTTTACCACATACTTTACATTTGCATGGCAATGTATGTGTTCGTATGTGCATTTTTAGTGCACCCAATGAATTATACGTTTTCTCACAGTATTTACACTGAAACTGTTTTTTTATTTGAGCCACACAATGAAATTGTTTATGTTTTGATAGGCCACCGAATGTCGAATAACTTTTAGAACAACCATCACATTGATAACGAGAATTTGTTTGTATGGGTGCTGTTGTTGATAAAGTAGATGTTGTCATTGTCGACGGTGTTGTTGTACTGCCGGGAGAAGATACAGTTGATGATGAGGAACCACTACCGATTGGAGACGTAGATAGTGAGAGCGCTGATGTTGAAGAACTTGATGTTTTTATTTGTCCATAATAATAGTTTAATTTATCGACAAATAATGACGAATTCGGTCTTGTATGTGCTAATGGTGGTTTAAATGGGTTAAATTGAGGACTGTTGAGTGTTGGCTCAGTAGAAGGTTTGGTGTCTCTACTTAGTAATGGTTGTTCCAGTGATTGTAAACGCTGCAGTACAGTTGATGATGGTCCATTATTTGTTTTCGATATACAAGCAAAATAATACAAGTAATACAAATAGTTATATTCATTTGTTGACATCATACGTGGCGGACTTTTGCTAAAAGCACAATGATACTTCTGTATGTTTTGAGGCTGAGGATTATCGAAAGCTGTTATTGTTGCTGTATTAACAGGAAACACAGATTTCTCACATTTAACATCAATTTTATGTTGAGATATCTCCATCTGATCGCAGCCATCATTTTCTTCTATTTCCTCCTCACACTCGTCATCTTCATCGAAACAAGACATGTCACAATCATTTTTTAATGAATTATTCATTATTCTTTGACATTTCATTCTTGATGATGTTGTTGTTGTTTCACTATTGCCGATATCGATTGGTTCACTATTGGTATTGGTGGTGGTCGAAAGAAGACTTGATATTAAAAAACTATCCACTTTTCGACATTTAAGAATTGGGTGTTCCGACTCTAAATTGAACACGAATTCATACTCACATTCGAGCGAAAATAAAGAAGGCACAGAAAAATGATTTTTTGACAAAAGTAAAGTGCATGCAGCATAGAAAGTTGAAAATAAGTGAGATAGTATTGTAGAAGGGTAGCGCGATAATAAGTTCATTATTGCACATCTTTAATCTTTCACAGCGAGCTGTAATTTTGTTGGACTTTTCTAAACCGAAATAATATTCTACTGCATTTCCTGCTTAACCCTTTACGGCCGGCTGCATAAGCCATTTAGTCACAATATCCCCTTCTGTGCATACTCCTTTTCTGTCGGCTGCCAAAAATTAACTAATAAAAATATTCCTCCCTTTATATTTATTGTTTTGCTGTGACAGGGATCGGCAAAGTGTATTCTTTTAGAACGAAATTTCTTCCACACTTAATAGATCGATGTTAGCGGTAGTCAACATCCAGCCGTAAAGGGTTAACCAACAATATTGAACTCAAACTGATATCTTTCTACTTTCTTCCAACACAAAAACCAAGTGATTACACCCTAAAAAAAATGCAGCTTAGGATCAAATTAAGTCGCATTAATGTGTCTTATTTTCCTAAGTCGTATTTTTTTTGAGTGTACTTACTATACAAATCTAAAAATGTCCTAAATACCAAATTTATGCCATCTAACGCTCTTCTTTCTGCCTGATGGTATATAGAAATTATATTTCATATATTACAAAGTGTCAAATTTGGACATATAAGCTTTTAGTAAAGTTTATAAAGAACTTGGCACAATATTTGATTTTATGCCATTAGAATCACAGATATATTAACTTTACTTACCGATTATAGAATCTTCTTTAGGCATATTAATACAAAATACTTGATTATTAAAACTGATTTGACTAGGAGAAATGATAGCTAGTTAGTGCTAAATCATAATCTCTGAATAGTTGTGTGCGTGTAAATGAAGATGAGTTAGTTGCTCATTAATCAGTGCCGATGATGATATTTCTGGTTTTTCTTTTCTTTCTTTTTTTCTATCCTTTTCTTTTCTTTTCTTTTTCTTTTAATTCTCTCCAATAGGGTTTCGATTCTTTATTGTTACTGAGTACAATTACATCTTTACACACTCTCTTTCTCTGTTCGTTCTATCTATCCATCTTTCTGATGTGCATGTGTGTATATTCTTGTTTTTATCCATACATATACCCGAATGTGTTTATTCGACACTTTTTCACGCTCTCTTTTTTTTCTGATAGGTTATATACTATACACTAGCTGCATACCGGTATAAATGGTTGATAGGTGCACCAGCAATTCTTTACATGTTCTTTTATTATATCCATTATTTATCTCAGTCAGTGCGCAGAGCAGCATAATAATAACAATAATAATAATAATAAATAAGAAAAAAAAGGAAAATTACATAAAATATATTTAAAAAAAATTGCCATATTTAATATCCATATACACTAAGCAATAAATTGACGTTTTAACCAAGAAGGAATGATTATACTAATAAATCAGCCAAGACATCTAATAAATATACATATAAGTAGACTGTACACGAAAAGAGACAAGGTATCAAAAGGTATCTCACTGCGGGAACATTTAAACTTAGCTAACTTTAGAAAATGAAAACTTTTGTTTTGTCTACTATTTATAATTAAATAGATCCGATATAAACTGTGTGAGTTGAAAGCATACATATCATAGAAAAGGAATAGTGTTTTGCACTTGGATATACGTTCGAAGTGGAATTGATGTCTAAATTCCATTGATGGAAAGTTACTGCTTTATTTAAAGTGCAGTGTTCGAAATACCCAGTTTTCATGTTGTTCATGCTGTTACTTCAATGAGTAGATTTTCAAAAATGAAATCCATTTGATCCTCAAGAATTTTGTAAAAGTACTGTTAGTATTTATTATTATGTTCTAATTAAGACTCAGAATAAGCTTAATTCACGTCGTCTATTCGATTAAAAGTTGTTAAACAAAAGAAAGGCGACAAAAGTTTAAACAAACGAAGTAGATATATCTTTATATGATAAAAAATTACATAAAGTTCAAACTTCAAAACAAATATGTACTTTATTACAAGATGATGAATATGTCAATCGAAATAAAATGTAATTTTTTTGTGTGTGGGCTCTTAAACGTCTTCCATCCCCCACCCCATGTTTTTCTATTATTTGTTACTCGTGCCTATCAATACATCCTATTCCACATAGTCGTTTAGCAAACGATGATCCACACCTAAAAAATAAAAACGTTTTCTATTGTGTAAAAACACTTGGCAAATATGATAGTATATGTACACGTGTCATGTATAAACGAGCCTATATGTATGTTCGTCAACAAGTGATCTAGGAAAGTAAAGTCGTGATCCACAAATATTGTAATGAAGATGATTAGATTAGAAAAAAAAACAATTATTCTATCTCCTAGGTAAATTTAACTTGATACATCGTTAATCCCCCACCCTATACACTCGATAATTGAATAACATAGGTGATTGTACCGTATGATATTTTTCACATATAAAACTTTTCTACTATCGCTTATTTAAATCGAGATATTGTCATACATAAGCATATATAAGAAAAATCTATTACAAGCCAAATTTTAAAATATTTAAGTAGAAGCAAACCGAGTTTTGCCTTCAATAAGAATTTTCTTAAAAAAAAACAAGTGTTTATATGAACAAATCAAAATTTGGATTGAGAATATGTGATGAATAAAAAAAACAAACATTCTTTTTGCACTCCAGGTAGTAATTATGTACATTTCACCTTCAACATGCTTTTCCTTCGTTTTCTTCTCTAATGACATGAGTTATGACTTAATGAACGTTAGTTTTTCTCTTATTATTATTATGATAAAAAATAAGAGTGTCAATGAATTTCATTCTGTATAAGCCAGTGACATTTCTCTTTCTCTCTTTTTCCTATACATTGTATACAATTTTTTCAAGTGGCCAACTTCAAATCTTAATAAAGTTGCAACAGACAATTCTTCTCTTGTATTATTCACGTAATAATTATAAATCACAGGATGGCGAATGAACATCAGTACACAACGTCTGCTCGTGTATGTATGCACAGCAGTACAAGAAGATAGTGTGCCAATGATTGGCCTAATGAAGTAAAAGACAGCTGAATATATATATATCTTGGCTGAATGTTAATTTCAATAATAGTTTATAAAATAAACAGTAAAATAGTTTGATAATCAAAATATTTGTTGTCTTTATCTACTAATATAATTTAAAATTTTTTTTCTTTTTTAAAATCTTTTGCTCATACAATTGTGTATATGGCTAAATAATATAAGCCAATTTTTATAACAATATTTATTATAATAAATATCATAAGATTTATATAGTAAAAAAAAGTCAACAGATTCATAACCTTTAGAAGATTTTCAATAGGAGTTTTCCTTACAAAATTTTAA
Source organism: Didymodactylos carnosus (assembly GCA_905250885.1). Classification (NCBI taxonomy): domain Eukaryota; kingdom Metazoa; phylum Rotifera; class Eurotatoria; order Philodinida; family Philodinidae; genus Didymodactylos; species Didymodactylos carnosus. The sequence continues at coordinate 10,117 of CAJNOQ010006207.1, forward strand.
ATTAAATTGTAAAAGAAATTTTTCAGCTGATTATTCTTCCTCCTTAAGAAGTTTCTTGATGCATAACTGGTACATAGACGCAATTATCTCAAAATTTAAAGTTTAATCTGAAGATAGCCATATAAAAAACTGTGTTCATTAATTGTCTAATAAGAAGTTAACAACCATCAGCACTATTTGTCGCTAAACGTAGATTCTTGTCATAATTCGTCTGTGAGATATTAAAAAAACTATGAATTTTACTTGGGGAAGGCAACATACATATTATTATAACTCAAGCATATACCGAAACTGCGTGTATCCAAACCGTGTGTCTTCCCTCTCTATGTTTTGAGAACAAACTAATAGCCTACAGAAGCCGTCAACAGTATCCTGCCCGCTGAATCCTTCAGACCATAATAACTTTAAATATAAAATTTGATGAACAACTGTCATTCATAATGTAAGATTGCAATAAGGACTTTTATGCAAAACAAGTCACTCTGGAATTTGATATGGGTTTTGGATTTAACCGTAACGAAACTTCTTGCATCCAAGATTTTGCACAAGATTCAAGAAGAAATGTCACAAGTTTTACAATTCTTGAATCTTCTACTTGAGAACAAAGATCTTATGAACAGAAATTGCAAGTTCTCGAGTGAAAAATATTCTGTACATGTTGTCCATGTATGATAGCCAAATCAAGTATACGTTCATATATAATCATAGGCTCTTCGTTGAGCAGTTGTCTCTCTATCTCAATTGACTCAATAAAACTTGACGAATTTTGGGTAAATTCGGCATTTGTATATTGTCCTATGCTGATTTGAAGGTACACTGTAATTTAGAATTAATTTCTGATTTATAGAAAATCGATCTCGAAAATCGCCGGCGATTTTCTGGCTTTAATAAATTCCCTATGAATTTATGATTTTCTATTTTAAAATCGAGTCGATTTTCTATAAATTGACTTTTCATTTTATTCAGGAAAATCGCTGTAGAATTTTCAAAAATACGAAAATTCGGCATCGACTTTCTAATATTCTAGAAATTTGATCGATTTTCTATAAATAATTCCCAAGATTCTTGACATTTCACATCGAATTACTAAAATGTTGAAAAATCAGCTTCGAATTTCAAATTTCAAGAATCTTCGGAATTTTCAAGTTTCGTCGATTCAAGTTTCGATTCAATTCGATTTTCTAGAACCTAGAAAATCCTCAAGGAATTTATATATGGACTTTTTCGTCGAGCATTTTCTGTAAATAATTCACGACATTACAGTGTAGTGAATTTATTTCTGTTCTTCATATTTCGAAAAATATAAAGAGTATAGAGATTCATTAAATATTTAAAAAGGAATCACTTTTAGCTTCTGAATGAGAACAGATTGCGCGATAGATTTCAAATCAAAATGAATAGAAATACAGATTTTCTAGACTATGGAAGCGAAAACTGGAAAAGAGATTGGTGGTTTCCTGTGTATTCCCTTTAATAGACAGGAAGAGTCATTTTTCTGAGTGAGTCAGACAGTAGATGATGCTTAATATCATCGATACAGCTGAAATTTGTAGTATAGACAAAACTGATAGACAAAAATATTTTATAGTTAAAATAAAACCGTAAAATTCAGGATGCATTTTTCTCAGAAATGTATTTTATTTTTGGTTGGGAAATTTTTCACCTTGGTGAGATTTTAGATAATATTGATCATAACAAGACATGAAAAACGCGTAACTCTGCTACCGGAATCTCTGTGCGTTACCGTTTTTTCTCTTTTCGTCTATCCTATAATTTTCGGAAAGAATATCGTAGAATCCTGGAAAGCGTCTTGTTTTGTAGAATGAAGTGCGTTCTTCAAAATCTACCACTAGCTCAGTTCAAAATAATTGACGTTTTTTATGCTATACTTAAAATACGAAGAGCCCCAAAAACATTGTCGTTTGTTTTTAGGGCTTTTAGTATTTCGATTGTAACCGAAAAATCGTCAATTATTTCGAATTGAGCTAGTAGTAGATTTTGAAGAACGCACATCATTCTACAAAACAAGACGCTTTCCAGGATTCTACGATATTCTTTCCAAAAATTATAGGATAGACGAAAAGAGAAAAAACGGTAACGTACAGAGATTCTGGTAGCAGAGTTACGCGTTTTTCATGAAGAGTCGATTATGGTATAAAGGACCGGAAACGGTTTCTGCAAGAAAACGGCCCAATATGATTTTGAGAGAAAATTATTGGAATACTTCTTTTTCTCTTACCAACACTTCTGACTTACAAAAACTGCTCCTGATCTCCTTGAAAAAAATATTTCTTATCATTTTTTGTCATCAGTGCAACAGAGGCGACTTTGATCGTCAAATTTTTCGTGCGATTTCAAAGGCCTTAACCAAAGGCCGTACATAGAAACATAGAAAAATTTTTTGAAAGAAAATAAAGAGTATTGTTAAATTACTCTATACTTCACACTCGCATCTATTTTGAAAAGCAAATCTTTTAAAAGAACAAAACTCCTTCTAGAGCATTTGTTGTAGGCGAGCAGCTTTCTGGAGACCTTTGTCCTAGGAGAGCAAAAGTCTGGATAACTTTTTTCCGAGTAGTCGATGACCTAGGAGAGGAAAAGTCTAGTAAAACTTCTAGTCTCCTTTTTAACTTTATTATGTACTTTCACAAATAGAAACTAGACATAGTTTGTATTTAGAACAGTGTAGAATTGAAAGAGCTACAAAATAAGCTGTAATATGTTGTTTCAAGCCTTAAGTTTAATAGACTGTTTTGTTCTTCATTTGTCCCAAACAGAGAACTCAAATTCTGTTCTTCAGTTGTCAAGAACTCAAAATTTCTTCTTTAACCTCCAAAGAACGAAAAAAATCAGTTTTTCAAAATTTAAAGAACGATGTTTGAGTTCTGGACAGCTGAACAACAGAATTTGAGTTCTCTATTTGCGACATATGAAGAACGAAATTCCCATTGATTTTTCAGTTCTTTGAAAAACTGAAGAACATTTTTTTTTAGAGTGTACAGCAAATATATTTGGAAAAAATAACGCATCCCTGAGGTTTCCGAAATATTCTTTCATTAAATTATATTCAACTCACGAAATATCCGAAGGCATATTTTTGTTATTCTCCTGCTGAGTTGTCAGGTTTAACGATCTGGGGTCTTTCGTGGATTGAAAAAAATATTGCAGAGAGCTCGGAGACGCCTCATTTTGTTCAGAAATGTTTGTTCTATTCGATCAAGTTGTTTACAAAAAGTTTTCAATCGAATTTAGATACCTTAGCGAACATAATTAATCCAAGTAGTTGATTACTTGATAACTACTTAGAAAAAATTGGCAAACTTTGCCAATATTGAATATTCAAAAGTACTTATTCGAAGGCTTGTCAAGTGCTTATAACTAATTTTATTTCGGGAAAAAAGGTAATTTTCGGCTTCATTACGTAACATACTACAAATAACTTTGATACAAGTGATAACGCGAAAAAGCAGAAGCCATATAGAAGTCCTACCACCACGTCGTCTATGATAATTTCATTATTTCATAAAATGCCGCATATGTCTGTTGTGTGCAAGAGATCAAGTAGTTCTGATAATATAATTAAACATAACGGAGTATGTCGTGGAGATGGTAGTTTATCTTGACCAAGGACACTTTTGGTTGGTGAGTTTTATGGCATTTGTTTTCAGTTTTTCCATAGACCCGATTTCTAGCTGAAGTTTATGAAATTGTTATGTACACCGCTCCTGATTCAAAACCCTTTCACCGATTCGAAACTTTCTTCCCTAGTCGAGACTCCCGGCAAAACTCCCACGGGACTCCTGTCACGGGGTCCTGCGGGATCCTGGAGGATCCTGTAGGAGTCAGGTGGGACTTTCAAGGGATTTCTCAGGACTCCTGAAGACTCCCG
>CAJNOQ010006208.1:0-14004 GCA_905250885.1 Didymodactylos carnosus
ATGAGTTAACCGCAGTCATGGCAAAGCATTTTGCTCACCTGCACCAGATGGACCAAGAATACCCAAAATTTTGCCTGGAATGGCATAGCCAGATACATTGTGTAGCAACTGTTTTTGTGTTGGTTCTGTAACGTTCGAATGAAACTTTTTCGTGAATAATTCACTAAAGCCACCTTTTCGACCTTTTAAACTGACATGCGCTGATATGTTTTCCCAAGATAAATGTATCGAAACACCAGGCGAAACAACAGAATCTCGCTTCATTGACATCTGGACCTAAGATGTGAAATTAGTGTATCCCTCTACAATGAAAATAGTTCGACTCAGATGCTCATGAGTAAACATAGCGGAAGATAGAGTTGGAACTAATCGACGATATGCATGAATGGTTTACGCTGTCACATGTTTTTCTAGCTTTTCAACAACGATAATATGGCGTCGCACCTGCATACAGCTCATCTACCTTAATGTGAATAATATACGACATATGATATGTGTTTCAATAAGGAGAGAATAATTTGTACACTTATCAAATATCACACAGCATTATGAAGGATTATATCTATAAACGTCCATTTCTATAGTCAAGATTATTATCAGATACAGATACAATATCCGTGTTTCAATAAGGAGATAATAATTTGTACACTTATCAAATATCATACAGCATTATAAAGGATTATATTTATAAACGTCCATTTCTATAGTCAAGATTATTATCAGATACAGATACAATACCTCCACTTGTCTCTTTTCTTTTTCTCTCTGTATTACTTTCTCTTTCTCCTTAATATATATACATATACTTTCAGACTACTCACTTGTGTAATTCATTCTAAAAAAAGTTTAATATATGTGACGGTTATGTGAGCTGCCTCCGCAACGTCGTAGGCCATATAGCTCCTAAAGCGTCATGTAGACAAGCTTCTGCACTTTTTAATTTAAACTTTATTATAGAAAAAGATACATCGCACCATCTAGTGATTAAATCGGTCATTAAAAGATGTGGTATCAACACAACATGAAAAATAAATAGAGAAAATAATATAGGAAAGCCACTGTTTCCTTCTACTACTGTCTTGTATCGTCTTGTTCTTTTTCCGTTTTTGTCTATTAGACATATTAAATATGTTCACTATAAAAGATACCACGTGAATGGCGCGTGCTTGTTGAAACAGATCAAAAATTGATCAGTCTCTCCTAGAAACGGAAACTCAAAATAATAAACTTTTCTTTCAGTTCAGAAGAAAAATGTTGCATATTCTACTGACACATTATCGGCTCTTAACGGCGCAACTGTAAAGTCGAACAAAACTTGTGTCTGTTTCAGCCGTTAAATGGAAGGAAAAAACCTAATTTACACATATAAAGGTGCTGCGGTACATAAATGCGTGGAAGATTTTTCGTCTGAGAGCAATGTCGACCTCCGATTTATATTTAAATGTCTGATTTAAAACGAATCTTCGTTTATGAATTGTGTACCACAGATAGTAGTCGAGAGCGGCTGCCACTATAGTGGTGTAGTTGGTTTGGATTCTGGATGCCTTAAGGAGAATTTACAAATGATTGCATGATCACCATGAACAATTGCTAAGGATGAGAATATCTTACATGATCTAATACACAGCCTCAATTTTCTGTGTGTTAATCACAATTAACCATTTTCTGCAGTACAGTCATAATCGATTGAGCCAGGCGTTTGTTTTATAGGTGGCATTCGTTGTCTACAAGTATTTCATTTCGAATAGAAGTCGAAAAATTAAGGCATTACCTTCCGAGAAAATGATGCGGCTCCAAATCGAAATATACTGATTCCATAGCTAAAATGTAAAACAAGTTCACCAACCGACTAGTTTCCGTGACTATGTGATTCCTGATTAAGCGCCTAGCTTGAGCTTTAATACGTAATCTGAAAACCTCTTGATGGATGAACGAGCTAGTGGACTTGATTATGAAAATGAAAAGAACTGCGCCCCGATTTTCGTCTTGTTAGATAAGAAGAAAACGTTTAATTTAGAAAATAAATTAAAAACTGTACTATTTGTGTTATACCATTCCATTATAGATTTTTTCGTTTTGACACTATGAACAAAAAACGCGCACACTGTGTGCTGATTATTAAAACGTTGAGGAGCAGCAGTAACAATTTCAAAAATCTCACACGAACATAAAAATAATCGAATTAGACATCATCATTCATTCATTTATCACTGAAGAAGTAAGAAAGGATAGATGAAATTTGAATCAGTCAACCTTAGACTGGGTGTCTCAAATCATTCCTCATTTGAATGTTTACAAAAAGTCAAGTGTGGCTTAGAATTTCTACGCTATTGTGTGTTATATAATCTTATTCCTCCTTTTATGAAATTCAAATTATTAAAATCGAAGATTCGAAATGAACAATTCGAATACTTTCGAATATAGTGAGCGATTGCATTCTTTAAGAATGTAAAAGCCGTTACAAAGATATGTTAAAGCTGGATAAAGAATTGAAAGACAGTATTGATGAAAAAGTTACTACAATTATGTGTATGTAACGTACCATTCAGATTTATGGACGATCGATATATACAAGTGGATGAGGTGGCCATGGGTAGTCCTTTGATCCCGATCTTAGCAGATCTGTTTATGTCCAATGTAGAACTCAAGTTAAATAGTTTCTCTACGAATAAGCCTACCTTATGGTTGAGTTATGTAGACAATATATTCTGCGTCTTTACCATTGCTTAACCGGAAATCCTCAAATTCTCAGCACGTATTAATAATTGGCACTCAAATATTAAGTTTACCGTCGAATTTGAATCGAATCAACATTTACCCTTTCTGGATATACTAGTTATCCGTGATAATGCTAATACACAACGACTATTTACCGTAAACTGACTTACACTGATTTGTACATCCTATATGAATCTAATCGATCTCGGAAGTATAAACTTGGACTTATAAAAACTTTGGTTATTAGAACTATGAGAATTTATAACGCCACAGAATATTAAAATCGAAATCGATCGATTAAAACTAACATTAGCATCAAACGACTATCCACCACATATTATCAAATATGGTATTAGAGAAGGTGAAATAATCACAAAACGTATCTTGCAACAGCCACAGCAGTCACAACAGAAGAAGACATTAAAAACAGTATTTTTCGTATTAGCATATTATGGCCAAGAAACATTTATATTTTCACAACGTGTTAAAAAGATTTGTCGTAGACTATTGCCTCATGTTAAACTGAATTTTGCTTTTCGGAAATATTCAACGATACAAAATGTATTCTTGCTTCTTCAAAAAGGGCATGATCCAGACAAATGAACGAAAAAGTTAGTCTATAAAATCTATTAGATATCTTGCATTTACGGGGAACATCATTCTACTGTAACACTCCTTTTTCAATCGTTCATACGTCGATCGATAAAGGGTATCGGGATAGTAAAAAGCCAAAAAACACTTGAATAAGGAAAAAATCAGTCCGTAGTTCCTTTATCAAATTGTCCATTTCACATAATACTTGGCTCCAAACGGCATCGCTCAAAAAGCCTGTCTCTTAGGAAGGCTATCAATTTTATTTAGTTTTCCATTGGTTATTTTTCTATATCAGGTACAAGGTGGATCAATGTTTTGCATAAGGAGAAGAAGTATTTAAAATATCGCTGATATCATCTTTTAGGTGCAATTTCATCTCTTGTAAAAATTATAAATGGCCCGGCCAATGATGGTTAATGGTTCTTTCTAAAGAATATTGTAGCGTAGATTAACGGCTATTCTTCTAAAACAAATACAAGTTGCATCCTAGTTTGCATATCGAGGAAAAAGTACTTAAAACACCTCTGATACTGTGTTTTAGGTCTATTTGTCTCTGTAAAAATAATTTCTGCCTATTGAAATGATGTATAAGGATTGTTTATAGAGTATTTTATTGTGCTATTCATCGGCTATCTTTTCATATCAAGGTTTGCGTGAAACCTATGCTGGATTTTTCAAAATATAATTTTTTCTAACAACGACGTCCTTTGATGGAATCTCAAAATAACCAACGTTTTCCATAAGAACAATGTGTGCAAATGTCTTTTCGACAAAAGTCCAGTCAAAATACGGCAAAAAAATGAGGGGCCGTTTTTTAATTAAGTACTCCTTTGAAAAGTGATTAAATTATAGCTCATACACAAAAATTCATGTCAAAACGTTTAGCGAGCGTATCGAATTTATTGGCACGAATAAGATTTTAGGGTCTTATCGTCTAATATTAAACAAAATGTACCATCATATATAACATAACGTAACCATAATTTAAAAAACTTAATGATTTCTTATTGAAAAACTAATGATTATGCGACCTTGGTACAGTCAAATTACTGCAACTATTAAATTCATTGAGCAGCAAACATCTAACAACAATTAAACTATATCTTTAGTAAACAGTAAAACCAAAAGGCCTAATTTATTTTAAGGAGGGTGTGTGTACCCCCCATAATATATATATATTTATTGACCACATTGTAGAGGAGATGGCATTGTATATACTCTGACATTTTTTCGGCAAACGGAGTCGTTCTGATACGGTTATGTCTTCTATAAGCTCTATGCCTCTACAGGCCATCTATCGGTATAAAATTTCGAAAAAATTTAAAGTAATGGTTTATGCGTGATTTTTGTATAGTTTGACAGAGCACATCGAGCTGTATATAACAGCTCATGACAAATCTTAATATGTACCATAGTCAATTTGTGTTTATCTGATTGACTGATAACTGATTCTCTGATTATCTGCCGCATACACAAATGCACTTTTAGCGCACTACTCCCATATGTTGCATAGCCCTACCTGAACATTTTCTATCTATAGCAACGTGTTTCTCATGGTCTTCGTGTGCCATGTCCTTCTCATATAGCAGAGAAGCAGACAATCAGCTACTCCTATATCTTGCACAGCCATACTTTCTAGTTTTTCTATCTATAGTAATGTTTTTCTCATGGTCTTTGTATGGTATGTCTGTCGCATACACGACAGAAGCAGACAATCAGTTACTCCTATATGCTGCATAGTCATATTGGAATATTTTCGATCTACAGCAATTTCGTTCTCATGGCCTTTGCATCGTATGTCTTTCTCATACAGCAGAGAAGCAGACAATGAGTTACTCCTATGTGTTACATACTGAAATTGGAATAATTTCGATGCAGGGCAGGACAACTCCAACTCCGGAGTTGAGGATTTTTTTGATGGAGTTGAGATTTCAGTAGGTTTGAGTTGGGTTTTTGAATTTTTATTCTCAACTTCGTTTTACATTTTTGGAAATACTCAGTAGTTGTAGACTGATCTTCTGGACGATTGAGTGGCTGTATTAACGAGGGAATTTGGAAGTTCTTTGCGGTTTCTTGCCGGAAAAAGCTCAAAAACCTCCAAAATCTTGCTAAAAACTGAAAAATCTTCCTTACAAAATTGAAGCAACCGGAGTTGAACTGGAGTTGAGATTTTTGTTGAGGGAGTTAGAGTTGGAAATTTGAAAACGGAATTGAGTTGGAGTGGAGTTGGAATTGGAAGTCAGCGGAGTTGCCCAGCCCTGTTTCAACCTATAGCAATGTGTTTCTCATGGTCTTTACACGGTATGTCTTTCTCATAACTCCTCCCATAATAGAAGATCACCTAGTCTTCTATTCTGTCCCGCATATCGAGTTCTAAATGGTAGTCTTCTATTACGGTCAAATTTTGTCGCCTCCTAGTAGTCGAACGGTAACCCCCACGTACTTGAAGTCCATCCTCTATTAGAAGTACATTTTAGCGAAATTTTTTTGAAAATTCCCCTATTTTCCGATTTCTTTCGCGGACATAACAGAAGACCAGGGTCTTCTATTTGGCTTTCAAGTCATATAAACGGCAGTGGTCTTCTATTATGGGGGAGAAGCAGACAATCAGTTACTCCTGTGTGTTGCATAGTCATATCTGAATCACTATAATATACTAAATCTTTTAGTAGGATGTACCGCCGCATAATATATATATTTGTTGACCATATTGTAGAGGAAATAAAACTGTATATACTACGTTTCGGCAAACGAAGTCGTTTTGACACGGCTGAGAGTGAGTTCGCGAAATATTCAGCATATTAAAGTGATTCAGATATGACTATGCAACATCTTGGAGTATCTGATTGTCTACTTCTCTGCTGTGTTACCATGAGAAAGACATTGATATACACAGAAAATGTGTAAACTACGGTTATGGGACATGCAGGAGTAACTGACTGTCTACTCTCCTCTCTGAGGAAGACATACCACAGGAAGACCATGCGGAAGACCCTATAAAAGAAAAAAAGCAATTTAAAGGCTTTATAAGAGAAAAATTTAATAAAGAAATTTGAAACATAAGGATTACCATCGTAAAACGAAGAACATTAACCAAACAAATAAAGGCGCAGAAGAGAAAATTATATTATATGGTGGAATTAAGTCCTGAGCAAGACGTTAAAAGGCCCTCGTCGAACCGTCGACGGTTAAGTAACTGACAAACCTCAGGCGTTCTACGCGACCAACGATCATTTATAATCGGATGAGTCACCCGAGAAAGGGTTGTTTAGACTCTGTAACAAAGGAAATGGTGCCACAAAGGCGGATGAGCCTAACAGCAAGGTGAACGGCACTATCCATTCTATACATGATGGCTCGTATCCAATATAGTGTAACCTGTTTGCAGGAAAACCTACCAAGAATGCAATATGAAAGTACAGCATTTATCTAAGGATACTGGCTCGATTGTCGCCCAGGATGACAAGTTCCGCCACTCTGACAATCACCAATAAGTATGCTAGGAGTGCAAAACAAAAACTTGACAGATCTTCGTTCAGTTTTGTGCTCAGCTCAAGGAACTCGACGGAGCCGCCAAAAGGCATCAAATGCGAACGACCAGGCAACTCGTAAACGACATAAGCGGCGAATCTACAAAATCCGTCATAAAAGTCCGGAAGTTGAATGAATCCTTACCAAACTCCAAAGCAGACATTCTCAGCGAGTGGGGCAACTACTCCAACAAGCTGCTAAACAACAAAAATGCTAAGGAAGACACAGCAAACTATCCAACTCCATCACTAAACAACCGTGCGACTGTAACAACACAAATAACGCGAAAGGAAGTGTCTCAAGCAAACAGCGCCCTAAAATTAAATAAATCGCCTGGACCTGACTACATGACAGCAAAAGTACTAAAAAACGGTGGACATTTTGTAGTAGATCAACTAAACATCATCTGTCAGATGGTCTACAAAGAACATTATGCACCGACGCAATGGACATCAAGCTTGATAATACCGCTCCCAAAAAAAGGTAACCTACAACTCATGATCAATTACAGGGGCATCAGCCTGATGTCTGTAGCAGCTAAAGTATATAGCCGTGTACTCTTGAATCGGATTCGCGAACCAACCAACAAAATTCTCAGGAAAAACCAAGCGGGCTTTAGGACCGGCCGCAGCTTCAACCAACAAATCCATATCCTGAGAAGAATAATGGATGGAGCGTACATCGACAATAATCCACTATACATAATGTTCATCGATTTCAAGAAGGCATTTGATTCTATCGACAGAGAAATGAGGTTTGCAATACTGCGATATTACGGAATCCCGGAAAACATTGTCTAAGCAATTAGGGTCCTCTACGATAATTCAACTAGCCTAGTATCCAACGAAGGTCAACTGTCAGAGCAATTCAAGATTACAACAGGAGTACTGCAAGGTGATGTCTTAGCGCCGTTCTTGTTCATAATCGTAATAGACTACGTCTCCAAACTCTCTGCAAGTGATTTTGGTTACAACACACACAACGGCGCCAAACAGAAGACACCTGGTCAATGCACCTTGCGTAGCACAACATCTCAACCTGAACGCAAAATCAGCGATCTTGCCTTCGCGGATGACATTGGTCTACTCGAAAACGACGCAACCAAAGCCCAAGAACAAGTGTGCGCGCTAAGAATTAATGCTGGAAAAGTTGGCTTAGAAATTAACGTTGATAAGACCGAACAAATGCGCCTCAACCTAGCCAACAATACAGCCACACCACCCGCAAACCTCTCCATCAATGGCCAAAACATTGCCATCGTTGTGGAATTCAAGTACCTGGGTTCCTTCATGGAATCCACTGAAAAAGCGTCAAAGCGAGAATTGCACTTGCATGGGTTGCATTTAGGAAGTTCAAGTCAATACTGAGGTCACCCGAATCAACAGTGAAGTTCAATATCCGACTGTTCAATGCCGCATGTGTGTTCATCCTATTATACGGCTGCGAAACCTGGGTTTTACTCTCAGATTTGACAAAAAAGCTGGACATATCCGCAAGAATCTGCTGTCGAATCATGCTGGGTATCAAACAGTCAGAAGCCCACATGACCAATGAGACTCTTTACTAGAAGGTGAACGAACAGTAGATCTCAACAACCATTCGAACGCATCCACTAAAATTCACCGGATACTGCCTTCGTATGAACACGGACGAACCGGCAAACATCTGTAGTCCTTATGAGTCGAACAACACAACCATAAAGATGTCAAGACAACTACGTACGACATGCACACATCAAATATCACATCATTTGCTGCCAGACAAAAAGGTCGAACTTACTGCCAACGAAATAGCCACCTATGCGAAAGATAGAAGAGCTTGAAACAATAGCATTGCCACGCCTCAAAAGCACGATCGATGATGTTGATGATGATGGTATGGTCAAATATTATATACCAAACTATAACAAATATATATAACCGTTATTTATATATGGTAAAACGTTGGAAAAAAATGAATATTATTATCTATCTAAATATTTGCTTATAGAAAAGAATGGGGGTGTTACCTGTTCGAGTTAGATGTTGTTGTTCTTTTCTTCAAAGTGTACAGTAGCCGTAACCGAAAAAAAGTGACCTTTTCGGTTTGCATTTTAGATAGTTTTTATCGCAGAAGAATTCATTTTCTCTGAAATTGCAGCAGTCTATCGAGATCATGCTTGGCAGAGCGGAAAAACTGTTGATAAAAAAAGCACAAAGATATATCTTTTGTGCTTAGGAGTGAGAACTCGAATATTAGAAATTTTAATGTGTAGCATAAATTAATAAATAAAGCAAGCCATATGTACTGTTTCAGTATAGTACGTGAATCAGTCTCCACATCCCTTCTAAACGATAATATCCAAATAGTGATTTACAAATTGTACATAGCGGGCATACAAAAAAGTATTCACCTGTAACACGATAACAAAAATTCATGGTATCTCCAAAGATGATCGATTTGCTCAATATTATAAGTTGAATGCAGTAACTCCCTGCTTATCTAATCGCTTCTGATGTATTTTCTGAAGGTAGAAAAACTAAAAAGCAAAAGAGCCTAAACTTTTATCGTGTACTGTAAGAAGAAAAATAATACGAGCTCTTTTTTTCCTTATGATTTTGTCATCTTTTGGGCAGGCATCTTAATGAGCAATGAAACTTTAATACATGTCTTAACACAAGTTCGGAGACTCTCACACCAAAGTTCAAGACGATCTGCTATCGCTAGCTTAAACCCGGGTTATAGGGTATGTCATGTAATGGAATAAAAATAAGACAGTTCATGATTTCAAGGAAAGTTATGAAAACTAAGGACATCAGGAAAAAGAAAAGAACATACAGATTTTGATTGTCGGAGGCCCTTTCGTCTATCCAGTCAAGGGAAAAAGAATCAATTTTGATTATCTTCATGGATAAAGTAACTTTGTTTTCTTCTCTTTTTGTAGGATTCGTGAGTTTTGTATGAGTCAGTTATAACAGTTTCGGGCAAGTCAATCCACGACCCATCTAGATATGCACCGGCACTGAAGAAACCGATATTCGGTTTAAACTAACGCCTGAAAAACCGGCACCGAAAAAGTTCCAAACATTTTTGTTTAAGGTTTTAAAATGGTATTAAGAGTTAACATACAGCATCTATTTACTGTTGTCAAAGAAACATCCGATTTTATCTGTACCTGTTCGGTCAACCGATAATCAAAAAACCCAAACCGTCCATACAGCGCAAAAAGAATTTTTTAAAACCTTGCTACGTTATAAAAATTTTTCGTTCTTAAGGAAAATCCATATGTTTCAGAAAAGTGATAGAAAACGATATGTCGATATGTTTTTTGAAGAAAGATAATTTGGGTTGGTGAGCTGTTTGGTCGTAGTTGTTGGTCGCAGCTGTTAGGCTCGCAGAGACTTGCTACCTAAGAAGGGTTTTATTATTTTTTTATTTCGTTTTGCCTATAAGTCGCTGAACAAGTATTTTGTGTAAGCATCAGGCGCCGCTAATTCAAACCTGAAGCAGTATTTTATTTTTGACTTATTTATACATTATCGGATAGAGCTCGATGAGCTGATTACGCATACATGGTTTTCAGTTTTATGAAACGTTTTTCTCATGCCGGAAAATGGAGAAAACCCGTAAAAACGATGATGTTCAAAGTTAGATTTCTGGACTTGAGTTTTTCGTCGAAACATTCAAATTATTATTTTTTATCCAGCGTTGAAAACTGAATTAAAAACTAATACCAGATGCATTTCGGAGGTAAACGCCTGTCCACCATTACCGTCCGAAAGGAGCAATAAGAAATAAGGGTGAGTCATTTTGTGAACCCATCTAGTTTTTTGTTAACGGCTGAAGCCGTCGGTTGCATTCCAGCAGATTAGCTGGGCAGCTTTAAAAGTACGTTTCGCTTTCTTTTAAATTTTGTATCTGGAATGAGGATCAAAAATGAATCAATCGATGTATCTTGGAAATTTTTAGTTGCTTTTCATCTTTTGCTGATAATCTCGATGATTTTTCAACATGAAAATTCCAAAAACATTAAAGTACTCGGATAGGATAGAGATACACATTCGCCGATTCATTCATGGTCAGTGTCCAAAGTCCAAAATTCGAAAAAGTCTCATTAACGTTCATACAGATTTTTCTAACTACAAACCTAGACCGAATATCAAAAATCGGGCTCTATTACCCTCTAACCACATATGTCAGCTTCAATTTAAAACCTTTCCGAGCTCTCTGCGATGTTTTGTTACCATTAAATCTTACAGCTACGAAGTGGTGTTAATGTGAAAGTCGCTTTCGAGATATAGTGGACTCGCTATAGACTTTGTCTGCTAGGATAGTGACGTTTGTTAAACTGTTGTTGTTGTCATCAGATAAAACTTCTGAGTATATCTGATAAAAAAAGATATAGTTGCGTCAGTATCTGATGCATGTTTTAGGGCTACCAGGAAAACTCTCATAACTCTTAATTAATCTCATTTTGATTAGAAATGTTTGCTCTATTTCCTGGTGTTATTGAGAGTATTTTAAAATTATCCTGTAAATCTGTATGTCTGTTCCGTTTTCCCTTCGGCTAATCTAAAATCTGGAATAATTTGGAACAGTACTCCGAAATGCATGATATTATAGGTTCGAGCCGCGGCTCTTCTGTCCAAGTACAGTAGAGATACGTTTTTTGTCATCTGACCATTCGCAAACTTTCTGCTTATTCCGCAAACTGCTCATTTGAAATATAAAGAAATAGAAAAAATGAAGACTGAACTTTTTAAATTATTTGTTAAAAAGCTTCCCAGAGAATACCATGACTATCGGTTACAACTGCTCATCGGTTAACCTGAACGATGCATCCCTAATTTACAGATTTTTCAGGCGGGTTGTGAAGTTCCTGATTTCGATGTGGAGATATTCGATGAAAAAACGATATTATCAATATATGTCTTCTTGAATGTTGTTGGCGTAAGAATAATTGAAGAAAGATCGAACGTGTCTAAAATACATTTAAAATGTATTTATAGTACAGACAGACGGATTGATTCACGTCAAAATCTCCTGCCAGGGATAATAAATTAATTGCTTTGACTCGTAGTAAAAGAAATTCTAAGAGCTCGTCAAAATACGTTTGTATTTACCTTTTTTATTTTCGTAACCTGTATAAAGAAAAACTAATCGACCGTCAATATCAACAAAAAGAAGAATGGCTTTTAACTCTGTTTACAGAAAACTGATGAAAGATGTTTACTCAGTGTGTTCGTTGGTATTTCATTACCTATCAACTTCGAGTAAATTCCATCCGTGTTCAAATATTGTTGTTTTATGTCAAAATGAAAAATTATGAGTAGTTGGGTACAGAGATGAAAATGTATTGACGACTTGAAAAGTTTGGTAATAGCTGTTGATGGTGATTAGTGCACTAAATTATTTTTCCCAATAATAAATTTTGTCTCACCAGTATTACTGAGTAAGTCACAATGGTACTTTTGTTTCAGAAACGTACCCTGGTGAGTTTACTTGAACATAGACCGCTATCCATCTTCAGTGGTCGTGTGAAGATAGAAACGCTCGTCGCTCTTGTAAACGGATACCTTCCAGTTATATATGTGTGAACACGAAACAAAACAAAACTTGGTAATTATGCTGCTTCCAGAGCAAGTAATTGGGTACCACTCTCATTCCGTAATAAGGTAGTAGACTATGGCAAGAGACAGGACCAAGACGTTTACTGATCAATACGTTTTGCTAGTGGTAGATTTTCTTGTTGCATGATGTCAATCTGATCTAGCAAACGTTTTGATACCATTGTATTTGTACGTAACCGCTAAGATAGAACGTTGCTAGCACAATAAGAAGTGTGGTCAAATGATCGACTAATCGGTGGTGAATCCAGCATTTGAGAGAGCTTAAGGGAACAAGCTGCATTTGACAGTGATCACTCATAATTGGCAATAGCCCATTGGGTTGAGTTACTTTCCAAGCGAGTAAAATCATGACTCTAGCGATCTTCCTTCTTCTCTAAGATTTCCTTTCACGTCTGGATGCTCCAGTCCATTATTTTCTTGGACATCCACATTCGCTATCTTTAAACTACGATCGCGGTCCTCCGCCTGAGGTATTCATTTCCAAAACTTCAGGCGCCTCTCCCAACGCCACCGAATGGAACTCACAGCTTTTGAGTAGCAGTCCAATACCATAGGTTACTGGTTCCAAGAGCAAAATACTCCGCCTCCGCATAGTATCACAAACAACACGCATTCGCACAAAGGAGAGTTACGATGTAGAGTAGGCATTTCACAAAAAGACACAAAGATAGTACTGTATGTGGTCGAGATTGAGATCTATTCGTATCTTTGACTAACTTGCAACCACTTTTTAATGATGGTACTTTTCTGTCACACCGAAAAAGAGAAGTCGCCCCGATGTGAACCATCCCATCCTATGTTTTGCTCAAAACTCCCAACAACCCACATCACAATTTTTTCATCTTTGCCTCTGTTTAACTTGCTTTCTATTCTCTTCGATGTTACAAACCTTGTAAATGAATACAAATACAGCCTTAAAGAGTTGGCCATGCATATCATAAATGGTTTCGCTACGTTATGATAGCCCAATCTGATACACAGTCTCCCTTTCTTCGCACTACCGCATGCTACTTCTACGACTATGAACTACAATGTCTTCCATAGATTTCCAATACTTTGATGGCGGTTACGCCACTACTTAGCCAATTTTCAAAAGAGTGGGCACAATCATTATTTGCGGACGCCAACGCTTCTATTCATTTCACATCACTCCTCTTTTTCTTTTTAGATGGATAAAAAACAAACACACATAAAGAGACAAAGAAGAAAGCAATGGGCAATAGAAGAAACAGGAAAAATTAGTATATATAAAAACTAAATATAAAATCAGATGCATTGCGAGATAATGTAATAATGAGAAAGCGCCGGTCTGTAACAGTTGAGAGTAACGAAATACTCAACAACAAGTGAATTTTATAGATATTTGTATTCAGTAGTGGAGAAAGATACTCATCGATTAGAACTAAGCATATCACAAAATGCTTAAACTGCTCCAATCGCGAACTGTTTCTTTAGTAAACTATGTTGACTTTTGAGTTTGTTTTCAGATACCTGATCCGCCGTCTTGAAGAATGAAACGTCTCAATGTGGGAATCATTGGATGTGGTCCTAG
>CAJNOQ010006209.1:0-14002 GCA_905250885.1 Didymodactylos carnosus
ATATAAATATAATATAATATAATTACAACCGAGCTCATTTCTCTCATTTTAAAGCCAATTAAGCACACCGAGTTCAAATATCTCTTTTTTCCGAGCTCATTTAATTTCGCGTGTTTTCTTTATTGCCTTTTCATCTATACTGTCCCTCTAAATTCGTAATCATCAGTATATGCATATCAGTAGCTATTATCTATATACATATTTCAAGGTCTTTCATTTTGCATGGAAATATGCTGTTGTCTGTCCGTATAAATAAAATAGGGATCCGAAGCGCAGATGATATGTGTATTGTACGAGCTCTGTAAACACCTGGCTGCTTCGCAGGTCGCTGGTACCCGATTTTCCAGATACTTCCTCCTACTTCTTCCGATAACTGCTCTCTGCAACCGATGGTTTTTGTGTGAAACCTTGAAACGGGAACAGATAAAGAAGGGATGATATTCTTTGGTGCGCACAACATCATTCTACTTGGGTAGTTTGTTTTCCTATGGCTGATATGCTTGGTATTGTCCTGACTTTCCACAAATTTGACTTATTTCTTTATTGCCTTTTCATCTATACTGTCACTCTAAATTCGTCATCATCGCATGATGTGTAATGCGATGATGACAAGACGCTGCTGTCTTCACCCGATGGTTCTGTGTGAAATCTGGAAATGTGAACGCAACAAAGAAGGGATGATATTCTTTTCTGCGCAATTCAAATACAAATGCGTCTTTCATAGTTTGACTTTTTGGTTTGTTGCCCTTTTCATCCATAGTCGCACTCTGAATTCGTAATCATCAGTATGTGCGTCTCGGTTATTATTGTTTATATGCATATTTCAAGATCTTTCATGTTTGTTTGGCCGTGTAAATGAAGTGTGGAGCCGATAAGCAGATGATTTGTGTATAATATCAGCTGTATAAAATCCCGGCTGCTTCGCGGGTTGATGGGATCCGAATTTTGACATACTTCTCCCTGCTTCTTCTGCTATCTGTTCTCTACAAGCAATGTTTCTGTGTGAAACCTTGAAGTGGGAACAAAGTTACGAAAGGATGAGAGTCTTCGTTGCATTAAAATGTGAATTAATTTTTGTATGGTTTGTTTAAATACTTGTGGTCATAGGACATAATCTGCTCATAGGACTCATCAGAATTGTTCATGTAAATAAAGTGTCAATCAACACATGATTTTCACTCTGTCCCTATGTTCCTTTATCTCTGGACATATGAAATCGTCGTCTTTCTTATTTCTTCTTTACACACATATACATCTACTCATAGGGCGAAAAAAAAACGAAAGGATCATATCCTATACTGCATAAGACGTCTCAAGTAATTACTCCACGTGGGTAGTCCATTTCGTTCTCTGGTTGATATGACTGTTATCGTCCTGTCTTTTCAAAAATTTTGACTAATTTCTTTATTTCCTTTTCATCTGTACTGCCACTCTAAATTCGTAATGATCAGTGCTGTTGTTTATCCATGTAAATAAAATGGGGAACCGAAAAGCAGATGATATGTGTATAATACAAGCTACTAAAAAAATCCATTTATTTACATTTATTATTTAAATATAAATGATGAATTCAGAATTATTTTCTAAAGTTACACTAAATTAACACCCAAACTTGACATGAGCAGTTTGCTTTTCTCTGGCTCATATGACTGTTACCGTGCTGTCTTTCCACCAATTTGACTAATTTCTTTATTTCCTTTTCATCTGTACTGTAACTCTAACTCCGTAATCATCAGTACGTGAATATCTTTAGTTATTATCTCCGTGCATATTTCAAGGTCTTTCATTTCTCATGGAAATATGCTGTTGTGGGTTCATGTGGATAAAATGGGGAACCGAAAAGCGGATAATGTGTGACTAATACCAGCTCTATAAAAACCTGGTTGCTTCATGGGTTGATGGGACCCGAATTTCGACATACATCTTCCTACCCATGAGGATTTTTAAACCGAGCAGTCGCCGATATATCGCAATAAAGGCGTTGATAATGGTACATATCGTCATTGTTTATCGCGATAAATTCTACGTCGCGATCTATCAGACAGTTCCGATAGATCGCGATGTAAGTTATTACTGCGTTATCTCTATGATTTATCACGATGCAAAGCAGCGTTTCGTTCGGACGTGATAAATATTTATCGATCAACATCGCGATACTGATTCGTATCGCGTTAAGTTGTAGAAATATCCAAATAGAAGAAATAGTTAGATAAATCGTAGTGCCTTTTTATCGGGATGTATCGCGATAACATACTGTTGATATGAATACGGTGATAAGGCGCACTGATTTTTTTACAGTGTTTTAACGCAATCTCAAGTCTATCGTGATATGAGCGCGAATTAACGTGATACTTTTAAAAAATATTAAAATACAGACAGGAAACACGTTAACTAGCTTAAAATAAAGTAGGAAAACGGTAAAAAACGTAATTATTCTCATCATTTTTTAAGTATTAATTTTTTATTTGCCTTTTATTTTTTAAGTTTAAGTGTCTCTTCGTACACTTACCACGGTTTACTTTTCTTTTCTATTTCGACTAAAGAATGATGAATTATTGTCAAAAAGTCAGATTTTTTTGTGTTAATTTACCTAATTTTACACCTCTAATCACCTTACTCATCATATTACTTATCAACAAATTCAAAAGAATCTTTCAAATATGTACCAGCCTCTGACATTGCTAGTAACAAGTAGCGTTCATCACTCTGATTCACTTATCCCTTGACTGGAAAGGAATCGCTGGTAGCAAATTATTTCTATAGAATATTATATTTATCTTTCTTGTTCACATTACATTGAGGGCTGCGCCATTACGATTACAAAATGTAAAGTTCAAACACTGCTACTATTCCTAAAATTTTAAATTCTGAACTTTGCATATACATGTTGAAAATTCTTGCATACATGTAAAGTTGCACACTCACTCTCACCCCAAGAATTCAGGAATTTAGAATTCTGAACATGTTAAGTTGAACCTTAATAATAGCAAGAATACTATCTGTGTTTCAACTTTACATTTTGTAACTGTAATCGCGCATCTCTGCTTGCAATGCAAGAGGTAAATGAGGCACATTCCCAATTCTTAAATTATTATTTCTAATCAATCTCGTATTTTATGTCTTGACGTGTCGGTTTGTCTGTCCGCTAATAACTTGTGTCTACGCCCTAACACACAGGGAGTAAGACCCTTTCCTTTACAGTCAAGGGAAAATCATTTTCATCCTATCAAATTGAGCCAAGTAACGCTCGCTAGCCCGGTGACTCTCCACCAAAGGCTCGGCGCTGTTCAGCTAGTGGTCTAGTTTTCATTATACTATCGGTCGTATGTAACGCTTGTTCGCAACGTGACAGCTTTTCACACTGTTGATCACTCCCTGCATATATACGCAAGGTGACTTTAGGAACTTATATCTGCGAATGACCTTCGATGACGTTGAATCAAAGACAAGGCTTACACCTCCCTTCGGTCGGTGTTCGCTAAGGGACTATCCACAATATGTGTGTACGTACGTCCTTCACACCGTGTTCAAACGTCTGTGTAAGAATTCCGTAAAACGGTCTTTCAATGTGTGTGAACGCCAGTCCGTCACACTGATGTTTTTCTGTGATACTCAGCACCATCTATCACTCTGCTTACCTAGTGGATAATTACTTCAGCCATACGTGTTTTATGGACAGACCGGCATTTAACAGCTCCCAGACTCTTCCTACGGTGGAGCGAATGCAATTGTCGACCAATAGAATGCATCGTAGAGGTCGCTCATAGTCATTTTCAGATTCCCCATACTCGAATATTTATTGGACACTATTTTCATCCAACGAAGGTGAGATAAACATTACGACCAATACAATCGGTCCTAGAGGCCGCTCATAGTGATTTTTTGATTGCCGATAGTCGAAGGCCTATTCCAAACCATCTTCATCCAACGAAGTTGCCATAAAAATTTCAACCAATCGAATCGATCCTAGAGGTCGCCCATAGTGATTTTCTGATTCCCCATAGTCGAAGACCTATTCCATATCATCTTCATCCAATCAAGTGGAAATGATGTTTTCGACCAATAGAATCCACCGTAGAGGTCGCTCATAGTCATTTTCTGATTCCCCATAGTCGACTACCTACTCGGTATCATTTCAGCCAATGAAGTTACCGCTACTAACTTGTGTGCACCTCAGGTAGGAAGTAAGCGTCCGGTGTACCTGCTATAATCAAGACACGACTACATATTTGGCTAACTTATTTATTATTAGCAGCAATGTCAGAGAATAATTCATATTTGAAAGATTCTTTTGAATTTGTTGATAGAATCAAATTAGAATTAAAATTAGTTGTAAGACCTTGTGAACTAAAGAGCAAAAAAGAAGAAGTATTTTCTTCGTCATTCCTTCTTGACACCTTTTTGCAGGACACCAACATAGAATGATCAATTTATTACATATAGTACTTTGTATTTAAATACTACTAGTAATTAGTTTACAATCCTTTGTATGTTGAATAACTCCTTTATATCTGGACTTGATTCCGGTCGGTCGGTCGCTATTACTCTTATCCTTTGTTCCGCCATCTCTATTCCGCTATCCTCTATTCCTCTGTTCTACTATCCTCTATTCCTCTGTTCCGCTATCCCTCTGCACAAGTAGACCTTGAGAAAGTATGAGAAACCCGAAAAGGATTTGTCCCCACATGCCTTTCTTTCTGAATTATGATCGTTTTTCTGTTTTTTTAACTTGTGACAATGTATTTTCAGAAAATCGAATGAACGACTTTCAATCTGAAATTTTATCAATAAGTAGATCTTTTAACCCTTAGAATGCCTCAAAAAAATTAGTCAAACTGATGCTTCCTTTTCGAGATACTGAATTCTCAAGAAAATTCGAGTTTTCCCAATTTTTTCTAATATATAGTCGTGTTTTTAAAATCTATTAAGCCGTGAGGAAAGCATCAGTTTGACTAAATTTTTTGAGGCATTATAAGGGTCATTAGACCTATTTAATGACAAAATTTCAGATCGATAGTCGTTCATTCGATTTTTCTGAAAATACATTGTCACAGGTTAAAAAAACAGAAAAACGATCATAATTCAGAAATAAAAGGCCTGTGGGGACAAATCCTTTTCGGGTTTCTCATACTTCCTCAAGGTCTACTTGTGGGCAAAATATCAATTTGAAAGGCGTCCGGCACTTCCGAAGGTTCCTTCGTAAATAGTTATTATATTTCTACTAAATTTTATTTCGGAAGAATATTCCCGTTTGTCTTATCATTGCAAGAACTTCTCATGAGGACATTTTCCATACACTTATCGCGATAAGTTATCGAGGACGTCACGAAGCTTTTGCAGTTACGGCGATAAATAATTTATCGGGCAAAGTAACCTTTTTTATTGCCACAATGTTATTATCGCGATTTATCGATAAACGATCTTTATCGTGGTAATGAGCTACTTTATCGAAATAAAGTAATTATCGCCGTAACTGCAAAAACTCCGTGATGGCCGCGATAAAACAAGCACTTATCGCGATAAATGCATCGAAAATGTCCTGATGGGTACTTCGTCTGCTATCTGCTCCCTACAACCGATGGTTCTGCGTCAAATCTTGAAATGAGAACCGAACAAAAAAGGGACGATATTCTTTGCTGCGCAAAACATGTGGATTAATCATTCGACGTGCATAGTTTGTTTTCCTCTGGCTGACATGATTGTCATCGTCCTATCTTTCTACTAATTTGACTTATTTCTTTATTTCCTTTTCATCTGTACTGTCACACTGGATTCGGAATTATCAGTATATGCATATCAGTAGTTATGATCTATATTTATGATCTACATATTTCAAGGTCTTTCATTTCCCAAGGAAATTTGCTGTTGTTTGTCCATGTACATGAAATGGGGAACCGAAAAGCAGATGATGTGTGTATAATAGTAGCTCTTTAAAAACGTGACTGTTTTGAGAATGGATGGGACCCGAACGTCGACGCACTTCTTCCTACTTCTTCTGCTACCTGCTCGCTACAAGCGATGTTTCTGAGTGAAATCTTGAAGTGGGAAGAAAGTTAAGAAAGGATGAGAGTCTTTGCTGCATTAAAATGTAAATTAAGTTTTCTATGGTTTGTTTAAATGCTTGTGCTCTTCATCAACTAAGGAGTCATGTTGTTTTAACTCTTTTGTATATTTTTCTGCTTATCTCGTGGAAATGTTGAGAGAGTTTTAGTAGTATCTGAAGGAAGAATCATTCTAAAGTGGGAGAGCGACATAATAGTGATAAGAAAGGTTAACGCAGAGAGACTGAAGTTTAATGGATACGGCGAGAGGATTTAGGAGAAACCACTTGACAAAGAAGAAGTGAATGTTCTTTACAACGCATATTTAGCAAAACATCATGATCCGCGTTTTAATTATTTGGTTTTTATCTTCCAGATACATAAAGTATTATATGCTTTTTTCTCTTCTGTACGTTATTTATAATACATTGAAAACAAAAGAACGCCGATGAAGCCATCTGAAAAATACAGAAATATATTACAAGAAAATATCAAAGCCGGTGCAGAAATTAAGTTTGATTTACAATGGATATTGAATCAGAATGAAATGTCCATTTTTAATGGTTATAAACGAGTTGGTGCTAATAAAGATATTCTTTTCTATGGAATGTTACCTTTATTATCACGTTTTGCTCAATCATCGATATATGCATCAATGTTTAAAGATTCAAAACCATTAAATTTGTATAGTATTACGATTGGACCACCAGGTATAATGTGTAATATCCCTTTGTTGTTCATCATTTTCTTTTGGCATTCGGTAAGCTATAATGCGTGTCGAAATATAAATTAGAATAAAGAAGACGAAAATGATACATGTATATCTTTTAGTCTTATCGCATGAGAGGTTTTAACGACGTGCAAAAAAGTTAGTTTTTAATTTCTTGGTAGCCACTATCACTTAACAGTTGTCCGATTGAACTTAATTGTAATTTCGAAATACCTTTATTCTACTTACTTTATTATACAGGCTGTGGAAAATCACCAAATTTGAAACATTTAATGACAGCAGCCACAAAAGTCACAAAAATCTTTAAGCATGATTATATGAAAAATATTCCTCGTGATGCAGGGCATACACAGCTACAAAATACTGTGACAAATAGTCCAAATGGATTCTCAACATGTAAAGTTCCGTTTTCTAGGAGTCGGAGCACTGTTTGAACTTTACATTTTGTAATCGTAATCGCGCAGCCCTCCTTGCAAGAATAACGATGGTCGTCAGTACTTGCTTGCTGCTGCTTGTTGAGAATGTTCTTCAGAGTGTAATGTGAACAAGAAAGATAATTATAATATTCTATAGAAATAATTTGATATTGGCGATCCTTTCCAGTCAAGGGAGAAGTGAATCAGAATGATGAACGCTACTTGTAGTTGAAGTTGTTGCAATATTCTACGGAAAATAATTATATCCAGATATATTATTATATCCAGCAAATTAAGCATTATGCTCCGCACACAACAGAGCTTAAAATAATGAACCTGAGAGCTTCAGCTTAATCTTACCGAAATCGATTGAAGGATTGGTACAAAGTGATTTGGAATCCACAGATGATCTTCTTCTAAATCTTCTACATGTACGTTATTATTAGTCCAAAGTAACTTAGTTGTATGATTTATAGGAGCACCGTTTAATGAACGTGGATAAAAGGTTCTGTTCATGAGAGTCGCTTGTGGGTCGATTTCACCGTTTACAAAAGGAA
Source organism: Didymodactylos carnosus (assembly GCA_905250885.1). Classification (NCBI taxonomy): domain Eukaryota; kingdom Metazoa; phylum Rotifera; class Eurotatoria; order Philodinida; family Philodinidae; genus Didymodactylos; species Didymodactylos carnosus. The sequence goes on from CAJNOQ010006209.1 coordinate 7,745, forward strand.
TTACTAATCTTAAATTACAGCTTAATACTGCAGGCAACGCAAAAATGTCCCATCCCTCAGCCCAACAGGTACGATTAATCATTTCGTTACATAAATAACTTGTTAAGTGTTCGTCTTCTTTGTCTCGTAACAATAGCCAGTTATAATTCGACATATAATATTCTTCGACCCCTCACCACCACCCTCACCCTCAATAAGTATAATAAAAATTAGCCATTCAGAAAGTTTACACTTAGACATCATTTCTGTCATGTTTATTAAGATATCTTCTAGACCTTAAACGTTTCGACAGCTGAATTGCCTTCAAAACTTCTCTGCGATGAGCTTTTATTCTTTTCCATATTTTGAAACGGAAATAAATAACTGTGAAGTAAAAGAATGTGAAAAAAAACTATCATCATCACTAATGACAAAACTGGTATAAAACGTCGGATAAATGCCGGTACAAAAAGCGTTCTAAATGGATCTGAATCGTAAAAGCAATTTTCAAAATCGTCAAAAACTTTATTTCTCTCCGTTAAATATGACGCTTCACCGGTCTTTCCTAATCCTGAGTTGGTCAAATTAACCCAAATACTACTGAAACATATATAACGAAAGAAGAACTAATGCCCTATCATTTCTTGTCTCGAATATTGATTCCTTCTTTTCTTGTAGGTCTATACCTAGGCAAGGTTTTATTCTACTACTTGGATGTATACGTTTATTCTGGCAAAGGAACTGTGTGTTACCTAGTCCATCGATCGAATAGGTATTTACCAAACCGTTTCTTCTGTTGTTCGCTACTGAGTTTTCTGTGTTTTTAGGCAGCAGGAATACGTACTTACTATTGAATTTGTCTATTAATTATCTCAGTACAGCGAAACCCTCCACCCTAACGATCACCACCACCGTCCTCAACTTAGCATCCCTCCACCACCGATGTTTAGTAGAAACTTGACATTGTGTTATAACAATTATTAGATATTTTTGTTAATTATTAATATTAAATCGTAATTGACAGTTTTAGCATTTCAGAATATAAGCATATCAGAATTTGAGCATTCCAGTGTATAATCATTTGGATATCTAAGTAGTTAAACCATTGCGATACATATTCGAGACAACATTTATAAGTGATTTATTACATTTCTTTGTCTGAGCACCGTTAAAAGCACTGTTACAGTCTCTTTTACTTACACTCTCTGGTGCTTTTAACTTTATGTCAGTGAACAGGAGAATATTGACGGATTTCTGTCGTGGTTGGTCTTATCATTTGCAGTACCGCAGATTCGAAGAAGCCTGTCGACACGCAACTTGCGCGCAGCGCGATTCCCTGTTATGTCCTCTAGTTGTTTATAAATTATTTTTAATAGATCTAACTTTATTGCTTGTCTTACTTCAGATTTTTGTGGTTGAATTCGCTAGTCCTTTTTATAGCAGTTAATGAATGATTATCGATTGGCTTACTACCTTCTTTTATAACTAATTCTTCTTGTACGATATTCGTATTATACAATGAGAATTGAACTCCAGCTATTACATGAGCAACATCCCCAGAGAATGTCCGGTTTATCTGTTCTTAAAAACAGAGTAAAGACTTATTTACTTACAGATGTCTGTTTTCTGCTTTTTCTTTCTTGTCCTGGTCAGCTACAAGACCAGACCAAGAAAGTGATACGAACAGATCAAGAAAAGCTGTTTTTATACTGATCAGACAAAACAGTAAATCTTGATTTGATCTTGAATTGTTTAGCCTGATCTTGGTATTTTCAGAGAAACAGACGCTGGTCAGTTTCAAGACCGGGACTAGATAGTTTTATTATAGTCACCATTTTGTTTTGCTAAGCCACATAGTATATGATAACCTCTAATTTTTCCACTTACAGTCAATGATGAGTAATGTGTAGAGATTTCTGCGCAGAATAAGACAAGAGACGTTTAACGCCATTCCGAAACCAATGGTCAAATCGGGTAGAATCTAAAGAATCTCTAGAAAACGTTCGTAATTTCTACTGACTTTCATATAATATGAGCGATTAGAGAGCAGCATGCTCAATTTTTGACGCTACGTACAAAACTTCTGAAAACTGGATGATAATCTCCCGACATTGAAGATTGATCAATGCAGGCCCTTTTTTCAAACACAAGTCCAGATTCGGCGCCATAAGCTACACAACTGAAAAGAAAATGTGTTTTGGACTTGAAAGTTTTTTGAATTTCAGTAGCATCAGTTGTTCGGTGCCATTTGTTCTTAAGAAGGAAAAATTTTTAATTGTTCGTTCTTTATAAATAAAAACAGAAAGACATTTAAGTGCTGAGAGGAGATTTTTAAGTTAGTAGAAGTACGTACCCTAAAACCCATCTCAATTCAGTGTTCCGAAAAACTTCTAATACGAAAATATCATCCCTTCTTTATTGTTTCCCTCTCAATATTCAACGAAGAACCATCAGTAGTATAGAGCAGTCAGCATAAGAGCTATGTCGAAGTTCGGGTCCCGTCGACCCACGAAGCAGTCACGATTTTATAGAGCTCGTATTATTCATACATCATCCGCTTTTCGGTTCTCCATCTTATCCACATGAACACACAACACCATATTTCCATGAGAAATGAAAGACCTTGAAATATGTACATAGATAATAACTAAGGATATGCACATAGGTATGTTTACGAATTTATAGTGACAGTAGCGATGAAAAGCCAATAAAGAAGTCAAATATGTCCTATAATAAGTCAAATTGGTAGAAAGAGAGGACGATAACAAATATGAGGGAGAGAAAGAAAAAAATTACCAACGTCGAATGATGAATTCAGATGTCTTGCACAGCAAAGAATATTATTCCTTCTTTATTCTGTTTTCCGTCCGCGATAAGAAGTATGTCGAAGGTCGGGTCCCGTCGACTGCCACATATAGGACTGTAAAAGTTCCCGTTATGTTGATTTAACGCTAACTATTCTGTTCGTTCCCGTTAAAGTAACGATAACTGTCTTTTCAGTTAGCGTTAAACCAGCGGTAACTGAAAAGACAGTTACCGTTACTTTAACGATAACTGCGTTTCCAGTTACCGTTTATTCAACGGTAACTATCAGCTAGTTAGCTGTATGGTAACTATTTTTAAGTATGCCAGAAATATCTATGCAGCTGCTTAAAATGGCTTCCAAAATCGTTAGTTTTCCACTAAAACTGTTGAAACTTTCATAAATGACATGGTTTTGATTGGCACACACGTGCCAATCAACTAAACTAATCGAAATTATATAACTTCAATGTTTTGTAACTGCGGTTTTTAAGGAGGTCTCAGCATCTACAAGCTTGAGAAATCTTTTTGTTTTCATAAACGATACTAGACTACAAAACCAAGTCATTTATGAAAGTTTCAACAGTTTTAGTGGAAAACTAACGATTTTGGAAGCCATTTTAAGCCGCTGCGCAGATATTTCTGGCATACTTAAAAAATAGTTACCATAAAGTTAACTAATTGATAGTTACCTTTATTTCAACGGTAACTGGAAACGCAGTTATCGTTAAAGTAACGGTAACTGTCTTTTCAGTTACCGTCAAAGTAACGGTAACTGTCTTTTCAGTTACCGTCAAAGTAACGGTAACTGTCTTTTCAGTTACCGTTGGTTTAACGCTAACTGGAAAGACAGTTATCGTTACTTTAACGGCAACTGTTTTTCTAGTTACCGTTGTTGATAACGGTCGAAGAAGTAACGGGAACTTTTACAGTCCTAGCCACATAGTTATAGTAACTTCTATGATATACATTTGATCTGTTCCTTAGTTCCTCAATTCATTTACATAGACAAACAGCGGCATATTTCCATGGAAAGTGAAAGACCTTGAAATATGTACATAGATAATAACTACTGATATGCACATAGTTATGATTACGAATTTAGAGTGACAGTAGAGATGAAAAGGCAATAAAGAAATAAGTCAGATTGGTAGAAAGAGAGGACGATAACAAATATGAGAGAGAGAAAGAAAAAAAACTACCGACGTCGAATGATTAATTTTGGGGTCTTGTGTAGCATAGAATATCATCCTTTCGTTATTTTTCTCGCTCTTCGATTAGATATAGATGAGTGTAAAAAAGAAAAAAGAAAGAAGAAGATTTGATATATGGTTGTTCGAAGGATTAAAGAACATAGAGGCAGCCTGGAAATCATGTGTTGATTGAGACTTGATTTGCATGAGCAGTTCTCAACAGAATAATAAACGAAGTGGGTAAGCGATTTGATTCTTTTGTTCAAATAGCGTACCGTTGTGTTTTGCAGCGTGTCAAACGTTTCGGTTTCTCCTATGTGTAAGGCATTGCATTTACAAAGAATTCCATATATTCCATATATATTATTGTCCGTTCTACTGCCTTTTCTAATTTTATTAACTGTATTTTGGTAATTGAAGACGCATAACTACTGCTCCTAAGAATGTCACTAGAACCTGTTAAAACTTTTTCATTAATCTTGTTTAGATTAACTAGTATGAGCTTAATTATCGTACTTTCGAGCATGTCCTGCTTAGCCGAGCTATTATGATCAGATTTGAAGTCTAATAGCGTTTTAGCTGTTATAGGTTTTAGATACCAACTATTAACGGCGCCAAAATACAAAGCACTCGGTTGTTTTTCGAATAACTCCAAAACGATAAAAGACAGAGATCCGATTTTCAACAATCGAAAGAAAACAGTTTAACCTATCTTTCCATAAGCAAAATCCATTTCCGAAACCATTCGGAAGACCGGTTTTCTAGGAGATCTCCTAAGTTTTTAAGAGCAAATTCTTAAGCTTCCCCGGTTCAAGGGTGACATCGGATTTCTTGAGAGTCTCAGGATCAATATTTCTTTAGGCGTGGTAATTCTGAAAATAATGGAAACCTGTTTCCATTATTGTTCGAGAATAGACAAAACTGGTTATTCCACCTAATATAGGTTTTCATTAGGTTTTTGGAGGTTTTCTGAAGAACAAATATTATCGCGAGATTCAGCGTGGCTGATTACCTATGTTTCCATTATTTTCGGAATTACCACGCCTAAAGAAATATTGATCCTGGAACTCTCAAGAAAACCCATGTCACGCTTGAACCGGGGAAACTTAAGAGTTCGCTGAGTCAAACGTTTCGTTGTTAAATGCAATCACGTTTTCATGAATAACGTGCTTGTCCGAAAATTCATATTGTTGATTTCTGTTCTTCTCTTTCATAAATAACAAATTTCTACATGAGAGTTCAAACAGTTTCAATCTATTACGTTCGTAGAATTTAAGCTGTTCTTTAATTCGAAAAAAACGACCATCCGCTAATGTTGCTCAATTTCTGATATATACAATTAATATAATTTCTGATGATTACGAATTTAGAGGGACAGTATAGATGAAAAGGCAATAAAGAAAAGACGCGAAATTAAATGAGCTCGGAAAAAAGAGATATTTGAACTCGGTGTGCTTAATTGGCTTTAAAATGAGAGAAATGAGCTCGGTTGTAATTATATTATATTATATTTATATAGATGAGAGTTTTGAGCTCGGAAACTAATTTCTACTCTGAAAAGATACAAATGAGCTAGGTTAATTTTATTTTTGACGGTGAAAAGAGGGAAATGAGCTCGGTAAATAATAATTTATGAAAATTAATTAGTGATTTTGTCAGTAGCAAAGTATATCTAGTAAGAAGAAAAAATAAAAATTCAAGAACAACATAAATGCTAGCTTGTTTACTAATATTCAGTCTAACTTTCTTTGGACGATCTTTTCCCCGTCTTATCACAAGTGGCTGTGGAACTTTACGATGATCTCATATCATATTTTGAAGATCAGTGATTATTACGATTACAATTTTGGTATGGAAGTAGTGCAAACCTTCGTCCATCTACCAATTTTTCTCGTTTAACTCCATTATTGTGTTTTTGTAAATACGACTTTAAAGAATATTCTTGCGTTCATTCATTGGGCTTAATGATTGGGAAAATCTAGTAATCAGAACAAAAATAAATCGATTTTGGATCATCGACAGCTCATCTCATGTATTAAAGCGAATTAAAGAGATTAATAAGAAAAGATCAGCTAGAAATATATAAAACATACGACTTTTCAACATTATATACAAGTATACCGCACGACCTGCTAATTGAAAGTATGAAATCGATAGCTAAGAACAAAACTCTCATTTATATAAATATAATATAATATAATTACAACCGAGCTCATTTCTCTCATTTTAAAGCCAATTAAGCACACCGAGTTCAAATATCTCTTTTTTCCGAGCTCATTTAATT